>PVKB01000842.1:0-126123 GCA_004027205.1 Ctenodactylus gundi
ACTCCTTGCTTGGACTGTGAATCAATCATAGAAGTAATTCACTGATTTCCTGTGCTGTCAAGGGGTGAGGTCATGTCAGAAGGGGAAGATCACCGGAGTTTGACCCAGAAGGATGGACCCTGGGACATCATCTTGAAGAGTATATACTAGGTCCACGCTTCCTCTTGTACTCTATTTACTGTGTGCCATGGCATGAACAACTGTTCTCCAGCTATGCCCTCCGCTAGGCCCTTCCATCATCATCAGTCAACCAGAAATGGAATGAGCTCTTCTGAGACCGTGAGCTTAAAGTCAACCTTTGGTACCTTAAGTTAGGGGAGTCTGGCATTGTGTCTCAGCAATGGAAAACTAAGATTTTATATATATATATATATATATATATATATATATGTGTGTGTGTGTGTGTGTGTGTGTGTGTGTGTGTGTGTGTGTGTGTGTGTGTGTGTGTGTGTGTGTGTGTGTAATTTTTAATTTATAAAAGACTCACTTCCATTATTCTTGCATGTTTCTGAAGCAACTCCAGAGATCTTTATTCATGAATGTCTTTATTATACATGATAGCAAACACACAGGCACACACACACACACACACACACACACACACACACACACACACAGAGTGAATGTTGCTGCCAAGTGCCATCCAACGGAAAACAGGTTTACAAAAACATTAAAGTGTGTCCTTAGCCATTTCGTTTACCTGATCTTGTACTGTCCAACTACTGACAGCTCCCCAAAATTAAAGCGATCATTAAGTTACACGTTTTGAATTGATTCAGGACATTGAAGCAACCACAACAGCGCAACTCAAGATGCTCCTCTCTTCACTACAAAAAAAAAAAAAAATCTAGAACTGCTTCAAAAAATGACAAGAATGATGGCGTATGTTCAAAGCGAGGGAGGATACTTTGAGGGGCATTAATGGCAATGCATCTTTACTGTCATAAATTTTACAATTAAAATATTCCCTGAAGCTTTTAAAAACGTATATTAGTTATGCTTGGAAGCAGAATTACACCTTGAAATAGCTGTCTCACTCTAGATATCCTGCTTTTTCCTGAATATTCTGGCATAGCCTTTCTCTCGCCTTTGGCACACCAAATACTAACTACTGGGCTGCCTGAGGTCTAGGCCTTCTATTTGTCCTCTTCATTCTCCGAACTTAAACTTGGTGTTTTACGTCTTTCCTCCTACTGTGTTCCTCCTGCCTCTCTAACATCTTCATCTAATGTCTTATGAAAGAATGTTCTAGCCACTCTCACCTGCATACTACCATTACAAGCATCCCTGCTGGTAAATGGCCAGCCCCTAGGTTTTGATACATCATTTGATGTTGGGTGAAATATTAAGCGATTACATTTGTTTAAAGTATGTAGACTGCTCTCCTACTGATGAAGAGAGACGAATTTTAATCCTAATGTGTGTGTCTTGAGAGCAAGTAAGTTGGGAAATATTTAGTGCTACAATTAGAGGATTACTAGGGGAAGATGGTACTGGCATCAGTTGTGTATCTCATCAGAATGAAGCATTTTTCCATTTCATTATTTATACTTTTACCGGCAATACAACCAAAATATGTTCATCAGATAGATAAATATCTATGTCTAATATAAGGTGTAGAGCAGTGATTAACATTTGAAATTGGAGATGTGTGCATGCGGGCAAGTGTGTGTGTGTGTGTGTGTGTGTGTGTGTGTGTGTGTGTGTGTATGTGTGTGAATGATCATCCTGAATTATATGAAAAGTTACAGTCTCTGTTCCAATTCCATACCTAGGTTATAAATCACTGATTTAGAGGCATGAGCCCCAGTGCTGAGATACTCATCTGGGGCAAATTTCCATACCCCAGATTGATAGAATGGTAACAGAAATTAAGCAAACAGACGGAAAACATTGCACAATTTAATGTATATGTGAAATGTTTAATAAGTTGATCCTGTAGAAATTTAAAGTAGTACAGTGGGTGGGCACTGGCTACTAAATACTGATTATGTGCCCACTCAACTAAGGTACTCACCTAGATAAGAGTAAATAAGCTCTGGTGTTTTATCACTAAGCATGGTGATTATCGCCAATGATAGTGAATAACCTATTTAAAAATATTTAGAAGATGTGGTTTGATGTCTTTACTGCAGAGAAATGATAAGTGCATAAGTTGATGAGTCAGCTAATTAGTTGATTTCCTCAACATACAAGGTACACATGTGTCAAAATATCACTCTATACTACATAAATATGCACACAAGTACTTCATGTGAATCAAAAATTAAAAATAATTAAAATAATTTGTTAAAAACTTAGAGGGTATAAGGAATCTAAGGGCAGGATGCTGGTATTTTAAAAAACAAAATCTCCCTGGGTGATTCTGAAGACGATCCAGGTTTGGGAATTAGTAGGACACAACATCTGGTCCTAAAGTGAAAGGAGAATTAGATCCCTGTGAGCACATGCTCCAATTGTACAAGCAGTTGCTTGTCACTCCTGTGCTTGTCTTGAATCAAAAATAACCCAAGCGTTCTTTATGTGGGGTCTGCACAGGATGTGCCAGCACGGCACCCACCCTGCAGAAGCAGCACATTCAAAGGTCCTTCATGGATGAATTAACTTTAATAGGAAAGCTGTTCTGCACACAGGTGACCAGCTGGGGAGACCTGCCACCACACCACTCTACCGATTATCATCATGCCCCTTTAGAAATGCCAGGGCGGATCAGCTCTCCATTTGAAAAAGGCAATAAAATTTCTTGTGCCTGTGAATTAGCTGTCCTTTAGATATTCTTGGTTATACATAAAAGCCCAAACCAAAGCAACCTAAAACAAGAGTAAAACAGAATAGCCCTTTCAACAGAAAAAAGTTCATGCAGATTGGCTCTTTCTGTACTGTGGATTAAGCCATCGGAGGATATTTTCCCTTTTCTCAAATTATGGCTAATCCTCATGCACATGCTCAAAGAAATAACATTTGCAACCTTTATAACTTAAGCATGAAATAACTAAAGATGTGGAAATGCATCTTCAGTGAAGTAATACTGTAAGCAAAACTTGATTTAAAAGTATAAAAAGATATCTCTGTGGGTATTCAGGAAGAAGTACATGTGTTTTGCAGCGTAACCCCCGCGCACCGCCTGGGCTTATTGGTGTACTTATTGCCTCGCCAGCCACTTGGTTATCTTGCCCTCACTTGAGATTTTGTGCCAACAGACAGCCTTCCACCACGTGGGGTGTGTTCCAGCTCTGCCCACGGTACCTACAAGACAGATGCGGCAGCCTTTTTCACCAGGCTTCTGCAGCCTCAGTTTGCAACAACACTGAAACTTTCATAGAGAGAGGTTATAAGAAACAAGCTTCTTGTTAACCCAATCCTGGACCTGGGGGTACAGCACAGTGGAGTTCGGAGATTGATCCCCAGCACCATACACCACACACCACACATCACACACATGCACACGTACACAGAAAATTAATCAAAGATCCAATTCTTTCCATTCCTACCAACCTCCCAAACTACAAGCCCCATTCGAAAATCTACTTTGTTCTTATCCCTACATGGCCCAATGCTATCCATCCTTTATTCCACACACTGTAGAATCCAAGTTCTTCTCTAAATTGTTGTCCATAACTAAAATCACTCTCTATTAAAAAAAACACCCAGACTCTTTGTAACTCTCTTACTCTCCAAGGACGTCAAAATCAGAAAGTGAAATGGGATTTTTCTTTTTTTCCCAAACCTATTTTCTATTATTACTTGTATTTCTTCCTTTAAATCTCAACCCTTTGGAAGGCCCCTAAGTAATACTGGACTCTCCAAGCCTCTGACGTTCCCAAAGCTCTGTTCTTCACAGAATTACATACCGTAGTTCATTTCATGGACCTGAATCTATTCTGATGTCAATCTGAGTGATGTTAAAGTTTGTAAGAATATACACTACCCAAGCGCTGTGACCTCAACTCCGAAAATGATCTCCATTCAAGTCTCCTTCAGTTTAGTCACCTGTTCTTGCTAGCGTCTAAACAGTTCTGTGAACAGTGATCCCAATTCTTTTCAATCTGTTGATGCTATTGCAACACCCTTACTTATATTTCTAATCTTATTTTGGCCTCGTGCAGACTGCTTGCTCAATTTCCTCTCATTTTCTACCATAATATCATGCCCATATGATGTTCTCTTTCATAGTCCATCCAAATTTGATGCTTGATACTTAAAAATATTTCAGAATCTTTTAATAGTCTAGTGCTTTTATTGTATCAGTAAAAATCTTAATATTGAATAACCTCAAAGTCTACCTTCTCCAACTGAAACAGTAAATTAGAAAAATAAATATATATGGCAATGACTACTTGTGACATTACAAGTCTGTAGTGTTCAGCTAGTTGAACACTTGACAATTCCCACAGTCATTTATATTTCACCTCTTTGTCAACACTTTCCACAGACTGGAATTCTGAGTCTTTATAACTGTATCCCAATACTATATTCCACAAAATAAAAATATTTTTTCAATAGCAATCTTTGACTTTGTGAAAAAAATGAACTTTTATCCAAAATTTCTAATGTAGTTTGATACTCATGCATACCTTGTATCTTCCTGTGTGAAATATCTGTCTCTTTTGTGGAAAAGGTCACTCTCTGACTTCTTGTTTTCTGAAATTTCCATCTTTATGTCCCTCATTTCTTCCTCTTGCTCAGCATTCTTTTAAACCCTAAGTAGTATTCCTGTTCTAATTTTAACAATGGGGTTTCAAATGACACAAAAGGGTGAATAAATATCTATATATTTCTGTAGACAGCAATCTCATCTATTTACATTTCTCCTCTCTCTCTACACTGTTTCACAGGAATCGCAAATTCAATACACCTAAAAACCAATGCATTACCTTACTAACGTACCTACGCTGTCTACTGAAATTTAGCTTTAACATTTAGAGGCACTTTCACTCACATGGCAATTACAAGTCAACATAACGTGTTTCTTACATTACCAGAAACTGAACTTTAAAGCTGCATCATTTATTTTTGCATCAGTAGGGATGGAACCAAGAATTTTATCAAGAACTAAATCTTTCCAATTTTTCTTATACTGTTATTTTTTACTATACTGTAGAGACATATTAGGAAAAGGGAGAAAACAGCACTTTTCACATGTTAAATTCTATCGTTTAAGGCTCTATTTGTTTCTTTAATGTACTATAGAACCAGCATGGTATGCAATATTACTTCCATCTCTGTTATAATAAAACCAGTTTTCTGCAATGTTTTTTTTAAATGGTGTTACTTCCTTACCTAAAATTGTTTAATGGCTTCCCATTAACATCTTAGATCCAGATCATTGAATGTAGGGATCACCATAGCATGGCCTTCCACCAACTTTATTGCCACCATCATGCAATGGCATTAGGAGGAGTACACTCGGTCTTATGGACCTTGACACTCCCTCCACGACTTGATTTATGTTTCTACTGTGCCCACTAACAGGACCGACACACTTCTTTCTAACTACCCAATTGGGATTCTTGGAACTCATTAATGCTCATGTCTCAAGGAAATCTTCTCTTTGGATGAGGTAGATGCTCTCATTTTCTTGCCTGAAATCTCTCTAATTTGATTTTTACTAAACATATAAAATTATAATTTTATACCACCACTTCTATTTTCTTATGGATTCCATATACTTATCAAAACCCAGAAATTTTACATATTCTAATAATCATAGTGCCAGCACAAATTCAATAATACTATTTATTCAATAAATAGCTATTTCGCAAAATAAGTGAATAATGAATGCAATTTTAGGTTATCCTTAAGAGAAAAAAGTACCACTTTGGATTAACAAACATATGTCAACCTATAAAAATGTACAAGAAGTACCTCCATTAGAGCAGAAGCCATGCACTGTACATGAGTGTACTAACATAGCATCCCACATCCAGTCAATTCTTACAAATGTTTATTAAATGAAGAAGTGGCATAACAATTAGGGAAGAAAATATAGAGCTACAGAATCGTGTTCTTTCAATATCTACTTTCAAATTGAAGAGTCATACCAACCTTAACTTTAGAATTGTAATAACTTAATCTTAGCTTAACAACAGTGGATTGTTCAAGCCATGATCATAGATAAGCTATTTCAGAGACATTTGCAACATGAACCTTAAATTCATTTTTAAGAGCTTTGGCCTGTTAAAAATCAGGGTTTCATCACCTGAAAAACTTACTCAAGTAAAGGTTTCCAATTTAGCAGACCTAAAACAAGACCACCATAAATATAAATTTCAATTGCACAATATTTTAGAATAATTATGTCACATGTAATATTTGTCACATGCATTAAAGGTGCACAGCTCATCTGAAATTCAAATTTAGCTGGGATTCTAATTACCAACTAAGCTTATATCAAGTGAAACTCCCTCATTAATAATACCACAAAAATTATGCATTACAAATGTAATATCTGTAAACTTAGGGATTAAATATAATTCTATCAACTCAGATGTCCAAGAAGGTCTTTATTTCTTTGTAACAAATATTGATTTCTACAGTGACCTTTAATTATACAGGGTACAAAGAATGGTGTAACCTAAGTTAGTTAGGCATTCTGTCCCCCACCTGAGTTGTATCAAAATCCTGAGACCTGAGGCAGGTCAGAGCCATGTTGGATCATTCTGGACTCAAACTTACATCACCAGAAATCCCATTTCATTTTCATTTTCACTCATGCACTTGTGTGCAGATGTCTTTCTTGGGCACACAGGATCATTTTTGTATTTCTATGCCAAGGTTAACTCACAGAAAATTCAGAGGCTGTCTGTCCTACCCTCAAGACTGTGTGGGATTTCTTACACTACTTCCATCTGTAGACACAAGCGAGTAATGTGCTCAATATTCAGCATATGCTTAGATAACTAACACAATCATTCTTCTTCTAGTTCCTTTTAATTTTTTTTTTCTGTTTCCCCTGGGAAAGAGGCATATGTTTCCTCAACATGTAAAAGCTACTAAACCAGCTTAGGCTTTTATCCCCTCTGTTCTTCTAGATTGGCCACAGAATTGACAAGACACAGGACTCTCACAGGAAGATGCCCACATTTTTTTCTCTCTTTATTTCTTCATTCTTTGGAAATACCTGGTTTCACATGTGGGTGGGGAAATAAACTGGGAATATTTCACTTTTTTCTCTCACAGTCTCCTAAATCCATCCCTTATGTACATCAAAGTCACAGAGGCCAAGACTTTGGCATCTCATTTTCCTTTGCTCTTTAGTTTTCTGTTTGTTTGTTTGTTTGTCTGTTTGTTTGTTTGTTTGTTTGAGACAGGGTCTTGCTCTGTAGCCCAGGATGATCCTGAACTCACTATGGAGCCCATGCTGGCCTTGGACTCATGGCAATCCTCCTGTCTCAGCCTCCTGAAGGCTGAGATTACAGGAGTGCACCATCATGCCCAGACCATGTGGTGCTGGGAAATTGAACTTGAGTATTTAGCACTTGTCTTAGTTTTAATCGCTAATTTCTCAGCTTTAACCACTGAGTCATTCCTCCAGCCCCTCTTTGAAGTTTTAACATTTCTGTGAGAAAGAAAAAGGTTTAGAAGTTCCAGGTAAGAGAATAGAGAAAGGTTTATAAGACAAAAAGGTATGAGGAGGACAGCAGAAAAGGAACTAGGAAAAAACCCCACATAGCTATATGAATATATCTTTTATTTAAAAAACATAAATTGTTATATCTATCTGATGATATATATCTATATATCTATATATATAGATATATATATGTATATATATATATATACATTCGTTTTCATATAAACTTATATATATATATATATATATATATATGTACATGCAGAGACATATTATTTGTGTATATGCAATGATTATGTGTGCATATGATCACCAAATAGGCCCTCACATTTTTGGTTATCTTCCTATTAAATGATACCTTTGGGTTACTATATTCTGTTTTCAAAGACTTGGAACACTCTGTTGTGGGCATTTTAATTTCAGTACAACATGGTATGGAGTCTGGCTTATGATTGTATTCATTGAAGTGGTTAAATTTGCTCCAGAGTCTTCAGAACACATCCATAGAGTAATTAGCACTCAAGAAATCATAATTTATTTAACTGGAGTATATAACAAACAGTTAAATACATCTGGCTCTATGAGATGATAACACACAAAAATGGAAACATAAGTAGTACAAGAAGGAATTTTTTTAATGGTTATGTTTTTCGCCTCTTACATGTTTGCATTCTAATCAAATGAAAATAGGAGAGAATAGCCACTGCTGAATTGTGTTTTGCTAATGTGCATTATTATCACTTGCACATTTTTGGTCTGTGGATAGCAATTCCAGTGAAATTGAACTTGGTTAGTTTGGACACTCGCCATGTCACAAAGGCCCTGAATGACAATCTGCCCTCGGCAGCAGCTTCTTGTAATTTTGTTTTTCTTACTCAAAATCTTTCACTTTAGCTCCTTCTTTGTTCCCTAAGTCTGCTTCCAGTCTGCTGTAAGTCATTTTTCTCTTCCCAAGTAGAAAAGAGACATTCATCTTAGGTCACAAAAAATGTTACCGATACCAGAACATTTAAGTTTTGCACTTATCTAATCTCTGAGCTTATCTATTCTAAATATTTTAATTTAAAACATATTTAAGAAATACAATAGAGGAGGAGTTGGAGAGTTGGGATAAAATGAATAAGAAACACCTGTATTTGTGAAATCACTAAAAGCTCTGATACATCTACTGGCTAGAAACACAACATTGAGTCTAGTTCATCCTGAACTATTTTTAATGTACTTTGAATAAGATAATATATTTGTGTGTACATTCTCTTTAAATGATTTATAGGATATAATTTTCAAGTAATATGTATTTGTTCAATGAATTATTCAATGGTCAGAAGATCAAGTAGATTCTAATCCAAAAGAGGACTTTGGTAGTCACTCTATGACTCTAATGTAGGCATCAGCAGTGAGGATAGATGGTGTGAGGAATGACAGCTACCACCTTGAATAACAAAAGACCTTCAGAATGCTAGCAGTTTACACACTCACTTTTCCCTTAAAAACCTGCAGGCTTACAAAGAAAATTTAATCAAAACCAAAAGCTTCCTAGTTTCCTTTTTTTATTGTTATTGCTGCTGGTTTGGTTTTTGTTTGTTTGTTTTGTTTTGCTTTTGTGGTACTGAGCTACATCACTCACCTCCACTTTTTATTTTTGATTTTGAGACAGCATCTCACTAAATTGCCTAGGCAGGACTTCAGTTTGGGATCCTTTTGCTTTTTCCTCCCAGAGAACTGGGATTACAGGCCTGCGTCATAGTCCTCTCTATCTAACGTTAATTATTTTTAAGGCTATTTGTTTTGTAATGTTGTGCTTCAGGAAAACAAGTTTCTATGTTTATGTGTTTGAACTCAAGTAGCAATTTCTATCTAAATTAACATTAAATGAATCTACATATATACATACCCTAACATGCTTGATCATAAATTCATACATTATTCTGTATTGTAAATAAGTAAAGGAACAAACATATGAAATGGAAACTGGGAAAGTAAACTAACGTGCAGAGGAAGAAAAAGAAAATTCTTACCATCAATGGAAAGACAAGCTGACGAAAATAAGAAATGTTCCTGTATAGGAAACTAGTAGTAAGGGAAGACACACACCCTTATGGGAGCTAGTGTGTAAAAGAGGATTTTATACGCTGAGCTGGAGAAAATAGCTTCAAAGGCCAGTAGGAATTACAGTAACATCCCTGGAAGGAGAGAAAGAAGAAACAAATAATTTTCCTCCTTTTCTCTACTAAACTATAGAGAAATTACAAGTTGAATGAGCAAATTAATTGGCATTGATAACTTCGTGGCTATAGCTTCTTAGACATGTAGGAAGGCAGCATTTAGGCTGGGTGATTCTGCTACAGAAAGCACTTTGCCTATGAAGGCTGGCCTCAAAAGGCCTGGTTGAAGATGTGCCCAAACTATAAAAGCTTATTGACTATGTGAAATCAAGATTACTTGTGTTCACAGCTTAAAATAATACAAATTGCTTATTTTATAATTTTATAGGGCAGACCTTCAACATTGTCAGTCTCAGTTAGCGTGAGAGTGTTAGCAGGCCTGAATTCTTTTCTAGAGGATGGAAGAGAATAATTTATTGTCTTGTGTTTTTAACTTCCAGAAGCTGCTTCCCTTCCTTGATTCAATCTTCTACACCTTTTCCCTGACATCAATGCCAGTAATGTTACATTCCCTGGCTTTTCTTCAATGGTGGCCTCTGTCTGACCACAGTGTGGAGAGGTTCTCCACTGTTAAATATGCACAAGATTAAATTGTGTCTATCTGGAAAATCTAGGATATTCTTCCTAACCCTAGGTCCCTAACCTTCCTCACATCTGCAATGTCTCTTTTGCCATATAAGGTGGCATTACCACAGTTTCCAGAGACTAGAATGTGGACATGATTATTCTGCCTATAGCATCAGGCTACGAAGCATCCACAGATGAGGTAGTGCCTGTTGGTGGCAGGCTTTAGAAGAATGCTCAGGACACAGCAACACAGCTACACAAAGTTTAACGTGATCACTTTGATCAGCAATCTTCTTACCTCTAATTGAATTATGTAAAACTCCTATTTAAAATGTAACTAGAAGTGCTACAGAGAAAAATGATCACAGCAAAGTGATTACCTGAAAAATTTCACAAAATTATTTGCTAAAATAGATGCAACCCAAAGCTAGAAAAAGGGAGGACATTCAAATACGAACCACAGAGACTCAAAAAATATAAGCAAAATTCATTCTGGTCATATCCCAGAGTGTCACTGAGTCACATAGTGCAGAAAGACCCAAAACATACCCCCTCATTTTCATATGATGTTTTATTAATGTGATTTTAATTCATGAAATCTTTGTAAATCATGATTTCATTTTATATATATTTTATGTAGTCCATAAGTTCTATAGAATAAAGTTAAAATCAGTGCTCAGTATGTAAATAATAGTATTTTATCATTTTACTAATATGAAAAAAGACTTCTTATAAATACATTAGTGTTATTATATGACAAAAGTTTACTTTCTCAAAAAATGTTAGCAGATCCTCATTGGCCATATTTTGTTCACAAACGGTCACATCATTTTGTCCCAGTCCTTCCTCATCACTTTATATGCCTGACAGGCGAAATAGACAAAAGGATTGAGGCCATTGTGCTAAAAAAAAAAACACCTTTTTTCCAACTAAGCTGTTCAGTTAGCTGAGACAAGGAAGTTTTAGTCATCTTAACAATTTGAAGAATTTAGCAGCTTTCTAAATATTCTATGCCATGTAAGGAAATACCATGTAAGAAAAGAAAATAATTTGTCTTCAAAATCAGTCTTTCTTGATTAGTAAGACAGTTTGATATGCTTGAGGCATTATCGTGTCTGTCTAATTCTAGAAATGCACAGAAGGAAGGCACCTCAAGTTTCTAGAGGTGTGCTGTTCCAAGCACTAGGTTTGGAGTTGTTTTACTTGTTTAAGCTTTGTATCCATATATATAGTTTTTCATTTCTTATTTCTTAGAAGAAAATTAGAAATGCAGGTAACTTAAATAACTTGCCCAAGATCACACAGATGATAAGTGACAAAGCTAAAATTGAAATTTCTATTTGAGTAAAAGAGATAAGCATGGTATTTTCCAGTAAAATATGCTGCTTCAAAACCAATATTAAACTAAAGAGTACTATAAAATCCAAAATAGAAAAACAAGGTAAGTTCATAGAATCACTTCCCCTGACAATGTCGCTGAAACCATAACTGCTTCCCCTGGGTTCCAAAATAGTCCATGGAGATCTCACATGGGTCCAGGAGAAGGAGTCACCTTCTTCTAAGACGTGCAACAGCTGCCACATTGCAAAATGGAGAAGAAAACTCTGGTGACTTCCCAGAAAGGTGCTACTATAGGAACACTTCCTGTGGTCTGCTCCTCCGTTACTTACTATTGATTGTTAACAGACCCTTGCTTTTCCTGTTCCCCACCGGAGATTTTATTCCTTTTTGCTTCAATGATCACCATGCAGACTCAGTCCGAAGAAAAGCTCTTCCTCTTCCGGCATTGCCCTGGGCCTCCCCTCTATTACAGAAACTTTCTCGGCATCACTTTTTATCTGGATCACTCTTTATTGAAGTTGTCTCTCCTTAAGATATTAGCACTATAATCTGGTGAAAGAGTTCGGCCTAAAGATCGTTGGCTCGGCTGAACTTTAGACAGGTTTCTCTCTGACTGTGGGCTCCCGACCTCCTCTGTCATATAGCATTTACTTCCAAAAGATGGAGATTGTAAATTCTTCCCCTTTTTCTTTAAAGTGCGCATAAATCTTTCCCTCAGCTACTTGCCAGTTTTACAACAAAGGAATGCTCTTTTTCAAGAATCTGAGAAACATCTCTTTAAAAAGTAAACGAAGAAGAGAGTACCCCAATTTCCCGGTCTATCCTTGCCCCTCCAGAAAACAAAATCCTAACTGATGGATCACTAAACGCAATTGGCATACTCAGAGAGAAAGTTTGCAAATGTAAAAATAACTCAGTATGCTCAACCTGTCCCTCGAAGTATCTTAGTGGCAGAATGCCTCAGGATGGTTTCTCCATGTGACAAAGAGCACCTCACTCTCCCCTTTCCTCTTTCCCCTTTCACGGGACCTCCCTGAAGGAGAGACTGTTCTTTCAATATAGTTTTGAGGTCTTAGCTCAAGTGGTCTACAGGCATTTTCAGACCCCACTTGGGTGTCTTTCTTGTCAAATTATTAATTCAACATGACAGTCACTGGGGTTGAATGGTAAGCACCATGACAAGGACAAATATAGACAAAATGTAAACAAGCAGGAGTTAGCTCATGGCTTCTGGACATCTTCTAGTTCAGTGACTTCAAAATCTACCTCCACATTAGATTGAGCTGGGCAGTTTTGATAAATACAATATACAGAAGACAGACCAATTGTGATTTTGACATGGACAAATTTATGGAATCCATGCAGCTTGGACCCTCATTCTAGAAAAATTATGATACAAATTGAGGGAAATTGTCAATGAGCAGGAGATTCAGTAAGTATAGCAAATATTTTTTAATTTTGTATAATAATATGTTTACACATATTTTTAAAAAATATTAACCAAATCCATTAGCATGCCAACAGTATAAAAAGTCAAAATTGCATTTTGGCTATTGTCATAAAACATAAATTAACTTCCTTCTCCTTTAAATCGAAATATAATGTTACACTCATTCAGAATTGTCTATAAAATATTACAATGTCTCTATACATTATCCATCAGATATTTGTGGAACATACAAATACAACCGTATACCACAAAAGCATGACACAAGAAGCACTTTTTGTGCCATCTCCTGGTGCCTTTAACATGATTCATGTTCACACACTGTACATGATAGTAATCTGTTATGAAGTCAGCCCAAGAAGCTCAAATCTGGGTCACTTCAAGTGATAAAAAGAAGAGATAAATGTAAATGATTCTCATTGCACACATACGTTCAATTTGAAACGACAAACTTGCCGGCAGTTTATGGAAGTCATAATTCAGCACCTCTGTTAAAAACACTGTCATCAATAAAACATAAAACACCTGAGTGACTTAACACCACCTTGTGACTGTGGAGAAAGTCCCGCTGTTAACTGCTTGAATATGTCTGCACCTTTGTTTGTGGATTTGGAGAAATGGGTAAAGCAGTTGCTGTCAGGAACAAGCGGGTTTCCTTTTCCACAGGAAATACGGGCTGGCAGCTTCAATAAAAACAGAAGCTTCCAATTAACTCTGCCTTACTTGGAAAAATAATCTATTGGCCAAGAACAGAGTAGGAGGAAAGGAAAGCAGACAAGACCAGAATGAAAACTAGAGGGAGGAAAGGACTACACAGCCCAGCTCTTCGCTGAAGCTGTACACCCAACACATCCGGGGAGCTTTGAAACAATGCTGTTGCTTAGGCCCCATCCCCAGGGATACTAACTTAATCGGTTTGAGTGTACTCTTTGAAGAGTATTGCTCAAAATTCCCCAGATGTATGTAATGTGGAGATACATTTGGGAACCACTGAATTGGAAGAAATTCATGAACCATGAGCTGACGCCTGCTTGACTGTCTGTATTTTACAGGAATATTACTTAGTAATGTTTCTTAGCTAGTGAAACTTTATAAATATTACAGTAACCTGAAAGAATACATTAGCAAAATCAGAATGAGTGGAGTCTATGTCAACAAGAAAAATACCAAGATTTCTGAAATTTGATACTAAAGTACAATAATAACTTTGTTACTAAATGAATCATTATATAAGACAGCAAATTAGGCAAAATAATTGGTGAATAATATAAAGTCAATTGTTGATGAGACTGATTCTTCATTTGCTTCCTTTAAAAAAATACAGATACAGCATAAGATGAAAAATATCAAAAGAGGTAAAAAACACTTTTACCTATAAAACAGAATTTTACAAACTTCGTGGCTGTCATTTAAACAACTTGGAAAGTGGCTGGAACCAGACCCTCTTCCATCCCACTAGACATTTGGCAGAAAACTAACCAATTTATATACACCAGATGCTGTCACAAAACCATGTTTATTTGGTCCTCACTTACTTCTGCTATTTTGAGGAAACATCCCCTCTTCCAGCCAGCCATGTGAGGGAGCTACCGCTTCAGTGTCTATAGTGTACAGACAACCGCCCCATGGATAGCCATGCCCTGGGTCCCACACCTGTGAACATGTTGTATTATATGGAAAATAGAAATTGAGGCTCCATATGAAATTAAGGCTCTTAACTGACTGGCCTAAAATGCGTAGAGTATCCTGGATTATCCAAGGAGGTACAATGTGATTACACGGGCCAGGCAAGTGAAAAGAAGGAAGAAGCAAAACTCATAATGATGCCGTGTGAGGTGGATTCAAAGCGTCTCTGGCTTTGAAGATGAAAGAGGGTGGTTATCTGCCCTTAGAAACAAGAAAAAATAACAAAGAAAGTGAATCTCCCACAAAGCCATTAGAAAGGTACCCAGTCTTGCTGAATTTGCTTTTTAGCCCAATGAGACCGATTTTTAATTTTTGACCCCCAAAATTAAAAAGTAATATTTGCGTGTCATTTTAAGCCACTACATTTCTGTTAATTTGTTACAATAGCAATAAGAAAGTAACACAGTATGCATGGACCTAGGTCCTAAACATGTTGACCCCAGATTTAACCTCAGTTGAGCTTAAATCTTTAATGTTCTCCATTTCAGACAATCCTCTTACCTGTATATAGCTGGATGACCCCCGCCCCTTACATTGAATGTCTTTGAATTTGCCTTGTTATGTCAATCTCTTCTCTCTTTCGATGCCTGGAAATTCATGCAAATTACTATCTTGTTAAAAATAACCCCTTTCCATCTTGCCCTAGTCCTAAAAACATCTTCCAATAACACCCCAGCAGGTGTTAAACGGGCACACACCTGATCTGTTTCAACTTTCCAAGCGAATCCTAAGCCCCAGATTACAAGTTATCTATTTACGAGAACAACTGTGAGTGCATTTTATAAACTAAATAAGGATACGGTTCGATGAAGTATTGAGTAGATCATGGCTCTTAAGATTTCCGTTTCATTCTCTTTCCTTGGAAGAGAGCAAGGATGTAGCTGTCCGAAAGATAAAGGAAGTAAATCTGCCATCTACTGGTGTCCAGTGAAAACTACAAGCATGAACCTAGAATTGTTTGCAGGACATAGCCACAAGATCCACTTAGCGATAAAAATAGCATTTTCTTTCCTCCGGCTTTCATAGAAAATAGCAACTTTTTCAAACTTGTTGAGATCCTTTAAATCCATTTTCTTTGTCTTATATCTGCTAAATGTTAATTTTGATAGTGGGAACTGAATAACTTCTGAGATGCATAACTAAATTATGCTCTATAGTTGTATGCTAAATGAAAGCTTTCTTAAGACTCATTCTATTTTTTTTTGCTTGAACTAACACGTAAAAGAATCTTTGAAGTGAAATTTCAGTGTGTGTACCCACTCATATGCATATGGCTAAATACATCCCCCACATACAAATGTTTTCCTTCCCTGTGTCCTCAATGCCCTCATCAAAACTACACATCTGCTGACATTAAGAGTAAAAACATCATGGGTATTATAAAATAATAAAGTTCAGCTACTAATAGGTCAATTACATACAATAAAATCAATCCTGTTTTATTGCTATGTGTATTTAGTTTTCTCTATTATTGGGAATATACTACAATTATATTTATAATAATTTTATTTTTCAATTATTTTGCCTGAAAGTATGATTTCTATCTTCCTCCTAAAAATTCTCTTTCTATAGTTTGAGATCAGTGTTTCCAGCCAATAGAAGATGTTGATTCTTTTATAGTTTGCCATCAGCTGTGTGCAGTGACTATCACTTGGTGATATACATGTGAAGAAACTTCACAATTATATTTTAATTAGTGCTAGAATAAGTCATTCAATATACACATTACAATGAACAGAATCAATAGCTGTCACATTCTAAAAGCTTAGATATCAAGTTATGAGAATTTTCTAAATTGCCTAATGGGCCTAAATGTAAGAAAGATCTCAATGTATTGAAGAAAGTCATAAGAAATAGACATTGGCCCAATTCTTAAGTGGATCCAAAGCATAATGACACAGGTTTCACTCAGCTGCAGATCCTCAGAAATGCAAGCCGCCTGATTCACACAACTGAAATGTGAAAATTGGCTTATCACTACAGGTGACCCACTTCTCAATATCAAGTGGAGGCATCAAAATTCACATGGGCACCACATGACTCAACAATCTTGACTCTACAATCTTGGCGTGATAATGGTCAAAACTGAAAACTTTGCAAGCGCTATGTTTCATTGGTGATTAGCAGAACTATTCTTGACACCAAAAAGAATTTTATCCTTATTTCTCTTCTCCCTAAGACAGTATTTACTACTACATACTAAATATGAAAATGTGTTCATCATATGATCCAATCATTTTACTTCCACATATATGCTCAGGAGTGCACATATAAATATATACCACATATATGCCCCAGCATGTTCAAAATAGCATAAATAACCAACAACATTATAGATACCCACCAAATAGAGCCACCAAAGAAGAAACAACAATGTTGATGACTGCTTAGGGAGCCCAAGAGCTTGTAGGGAAATACACATCTAGCAAGATGGAGAAGAACATGTACAGTATGGTACTTTTTGGATGAAATTCAAAACAAAGCAAAGCAAGAATTATTTATGAAGGCATGTGTGACTGAGAATACTAACCATAAAGCTGGTATATTTTAATCACGAAACTCAAGATGTAGTTATATTCTTTAGAGAAGAAAGAGATGAAATAGACTAAAAAGAGCAGGCAGTGCTTGTGGATTCCAGCCATGTGCCTCTTCTTCAAGGAGTGTTATAGTAATTACTGCATATCCGCGGCATGTCTTTAGAAAGCTTCTTTTGGTTTTAGAAATATTCTCATGCTTTTAGTATTTTTTAAATGTAATTAAAAACATCAAACTCAACAAAGGAAGAGCAACTCAGTTATTTATCCTCGATGCCAAACCCTAATCCTTTAGAGAATAGGAATTACATCCGTTTTTCTCAGGGATCCGATCTCCAGTACCGAGCACACAGCCTGAAGCAAAGAAGCTCAACAGACATTTGACTACTGAGGAGCGAGTGGAGGCAAAACTCAACAAGTCATTACCAGCGGTTCTCTTCAGTCACTGGACATGTGCTAAGGATGCAAGTAGGTGCTTTGTGTATTTCATTTAATTTAATCTCCACAACACCTTATGAGCTTATTACTAGTATTATGATGATTATATAAATGAAGAATTTGAAGACATTAAAAGTTTCAAATAATACCTTCAAAGTTATTTACTAGTAAGTGGTGAATCTGGGAGTTTAATTCAGATGTTTCCTTTCAACACATATTTTTTCTACATTGTATATAGCTTTCTAAATAAATTTCACTGACTAGATTACTAATTGAATCAATTGTTTTACTTTTAATAGACATTTTCAAGGATATGTGTATAAAGTTTTGATTTTAAAATATCTATGAAGATGATCTTCACTGAATTATCTTCCAAACAGAACCAGTTTTCGTGGTGCCACAAAGCACTAACACAACCTCATATTCTGCTACGCTCGTGCTGGCCTTGTAAACAACATGCGAGAGACCAAAGAGCCATGATTTCAAGAAGGCACATGCTGTCATTCACAATAACAACACAAAAATTCAATTTACCAGAAGTACATAGATGGTTACAAATCAAAACAGAAATTATATCAACAGGAAGAGACAGCATTTTCTTGAATCTCTATGAATCAAAACAGAAAATATATTATATCCTTATAAATCATCAAGAAAGAGGCAGACAGAGAATGACTGGAACAATCAAAAAGATATTAAGAGCTACCTGTTATGGCCCAAATAACATGCACATCAGGACAATGAATAACAAGGTATTATAACTTATTTTTTAAAAAAAAAAACCTGTGTCCATGGTAATGTTTGTTAATGGGAAAATAAAGATCCTTATTGATAGTAGGATATTTGATAAATAAATATAGTATAAGTAATGGAGAGAGAATATCAGTGACTAGAAAAATTATGAGAAATAATATACTTGCAAAGTCTCAAATAATACCTCCACAAACAATTAACTACATAGAGGAAAAGAGTGAGTCACAATTTTTAAAAATCTGGCAGTCATCAGTTTAGAAAGTGTACAAAGCTAATTTCACCAATACTGGGATATTTAGCACTCTCTGGTACTTAAATGTGACACTGGAAGAAGGATACAATCTTTATTTGTTATCACTGCCAACACTGCCAAAGTTGTATAACTGGATTCTATTCAGAGAGAGAGAGAGAGAGAGAGAGAGAGAGAGATGCAAGCTGCTATATTTTTCAAAAACAAGGTCACCAAAGACAGAAAAAAGAATAACTATTTCAGCCTAAATGAAACTGAAGAGATACAATTAAATGAAATGAGTAGGTCCCAGACTATGCACGAAGTCTTAAAATAAATTAATATGAAGGGCATTGTTGAGGTAATAACAAAATTTGAGCATTGACTTCATATTATATGGTTTTATCGCTGTTCCCATTTTTAATCATTACAATGAATTCATATAATAAAACGCTCCTCTTCTCAGGAAATATATACAAAAGCATAACAAAAATACTTTTAAAGTTAAAAAATAACATTTGCTTCACTAGAAGAGTTATAACTATGATGAGAATGTTAATATTTAATAGACTAAATAGAGAATTCATTAACATTTTTATAACTAATAAAAAATCTAAATATGCAAACCCTAGGAAAAAAGTATGTCTTTTTTTCCAACCATACATGAGACCTTTATAAAAAAGTAAAATATACGGAGCCACAAAGAAAATCACGGTAAATTTCAAACAAACTATGTCATCTAACGATGAGGGGGAAGAACAAGAACTCGAATTTTTTAATATATGTACTCAGAGAAGAACCTTGCCTCGGCACACTACTTACTTACTACTGGCGTTAGCCAACTTTCCCATTGCTGAAACAAAATACCTAACACAAGCAGTTTGAAGGAAAAGTTGTTTTAGCTAACAGTGTCCAAGGTTTCAGCCCATTGTCAACTGGCTCCAAGTCAGCAACATCACAGCGGAAGGCTTTGCAGAGGAAAGTCGCTAATCTTTTCCTGGAAGCAGGCAAAATTGAAAGGAGCCACCAAGGAATAGAACATGGCCTGCACACAGTCCGCAGGGTCATGTCCCATGATATATCTTCTTCAATCAGGTTCTACCTGTTAATAGTCCACACGGGTATAAACTCAGGGGTGAGTTAATCCCCTCAGGAAGGAATCACTATGGCAGAAAACCCCTTAATCAACTCACACTGACAATCAGATTAATCAGAACCCTAACCAAGAATAAATGGATGGATTAGTTGATACTATGTCATATTAGTTGACTCATCTTTAACTGATTAGCTAACAAATTCTTTTAAAATAGATGTTTGATAATAATCAAATCAAGTAATTTCAAGAGATAAACTTAGAAATGAGAATAGCAAGAACAAAATAGGAAACAATTTTAGAATCATACAAAATATTTATATAAATCTATATCAATCCAGTAGAAACCCTTAAACACTAAAACTTTAATCCACCTTGGAGATCGGGATTCCCTCCAAAAATAGGTAGAACGTCATCCTCAAACAATTAAAAACCAGTAAGGACATGTAACACTCTTGCACCAGTAAGGGAAAACAATGTCATCAACTATGCAGAAATTCTAGGCAAGATGAAGGGAGACAGATGAGTCTCAGTTCACGTCCTTTATTGAGCATCCGGAAATTTGCATCCTGTAACAACAGACAGTGAAGGACTCCATCAGTCCTCAATCGTTCTATCCCTTCTGTTTAATGGAATATTTATGTGCAACAACTGATCATCACAAAGGCAAAAACAATAGGAGAGGGAATGGGATCGATCCCAGTATCTCTAATTAGTGTTCAGCCGGGTTTAGATATGTGAAGAATGCCCAAGAGATGGCACAGCTGGTTGTGCTAATTAGAGTTAAGGATCATGCAATTAAAATAAAATGATCTGCCTTGCAGAGGTCAGAGTGCAAGGATAACAGAAAAGTGGCAAGAGTTTTGGATGTAACAAGCAGGAGGTACTTCCTGAGAAGAATAGTAAGAGAATACTGGAATGCTTTTGCGGAGAGCTCAGAGAATGGTGGAAAGAATGTGTCTACTTAACTTCTGAACTTTGGCGGTAAAAGCTCAACAATGGCCATGAACATCTCTCAAGGAAATGAGACCTATGATATGCTGTAATAAATTATCTTTTGTGACTTGTTTTTCCTCTCCACATTTAGCTGAGCACTGGTTTGAGCAAAAACTCTGCATTAAAAATTTAATTGGTAATTTTCACTGAATTTTTGGATTGAGAACAAGGGAGCTACAATTATAATTATAATTTAAGCGTATGTGAATTATTTTTCCCTCGCACCCATAAATGTAGACTTAGTCACAAGAAAGTTTACAAAAATCTAAGATACTCTCTATTCTGATTTCTAAATTTATGCAAATATGCAAATTCTATAATGGAATAGCTAAAATCATTCTCTTCATTAATTTGACTTAGTTATGTAGGCCAACATAAATATGAGCTGCATTATTAAAAAAAAAAAACCTGAAGTGGTTTGGGAACACAATTGAGCTTTATTCTAGGTATTTCCTTTAGGAGTCCTGAAATGGTGGATCATGGCAATCACTTCCTTCATAGCCAAATCAACATATCAATATACAGGTTAAGCACAGTAAATAAATATAATGCATTGCATCTATTAATTTTTGAACACTGGACAGAGGATCAAATATACTGTTCTGGATGATTTTCATGCATTGTCAGTATTCCTAACGATAATTCTGCAAGATAATGTTTGCATTACTATTTCACATGTATTAAAACAGGCAAATAACTTGAGTCAATAAATGACAAGCCTAAGGCTACATCCCAGGTCTACTTTAGTCACCATATCATGATGGATTCTTATTGCTGAGTTTATTGGGACCTTGTGAAGGCTAAAAAAGAATACAAATGAAATTTTAAAAATAAAATACTGTGTCCCACTCAGGAAGAGTGATTATAGGGAGAGGATGGCTGGGGGAATATGCTTTCTGGATCCTGGCCAGGAAGAGAGCTTTGGAAAATAGACTCACTCAAGTTTTACTTCCAAGTTAATGTCTTCATTTCTGGCTCTAAGAACTAGCCCAATTTCTTCAGAGAAAGATAGCTAACTATGTGTAGGTAACCACACCTGTCAATAACCCAAAGCTACCCTTTCTTATACACTTTCTGTACTCTTCTAGATGAAGAGCCCTGGATCAGAGTGAACCTGAAGGAAGTCAAATCCTTGAGTTACAGTGACCACCAGTAAGAGCTCCAGCCTCGAAGCAAAAGTGCAAACTCTAAACCACGGCCCAAACTCATCAGGGGTACAGCGGCTGCTCACATGAAGCAGAACCAAAATGGAAAAAAAAGGAGACTCCGCAAGAGGTGAAGTCGACAATGGCCAAAGCTAACGCAAAACTAGGGCAGAGGCAGAGGGAAGCAGAGGCGTAGGGGAACACGGGACTTTGAATAGACCCCACCACGGAGCAAGATGTTCGTAAAGCACTGGCTTACATTCTATCACCTGAGAATAGGACAAAAAACCTTTTCCTCCTGAAAAAGCATCTCTTAAACACAAGGGAGAAGACACATGTTGCCATTTACACCAGGAATGGTCTGTTTAAATAAAGTCCTGAAGGATAACAGCATCTCTTCCAAAGCTCCATTTTTGTAAAGGCTTTTGCAGTGTGTTGTACTAATCAATCCTCCAAGCTAGTGTCCATATATCATTATAATAGAGCTATTCTAAACTGAATTCAATACGGTGACATGTTTATGATTCCTTTATTTACTTCAAAGCACGTTATGGAAGGTGTGCTTATTCTGTAAGGCTATTAGCAAACCGTATTGCCACAAATCTTTAGATAATTCTTTCCAAACAAAAGAAGAGAACTTAAAAGCTATGAAAGGAAGGAAATGGACAAATTTGGCTATATGAATGTTTTATGTGAATGTGTGTGTTTGTGTCATAAAATCAACTTTAGAAGAATGGAATGCGGCTCCATGGTGGAGCATTTGATTAATACGTGCAATGCTCCAATTTAGATCCCCAATATCACCCCCTGGAGAGCAGTCCACTGGATTGAGATTTGATGTATACATCATGAATTTGACTCATTTAATTGCCTTGTTTTTTCTTTCCCACCAAAGTAAAGACAGAGGGCATTTCTACCACTCGTGTTTCCTCCATCCCCTTGGAAGTTAATCTCCACTCAACCCCTCCTCAGGTAGCCGCTGCTCTCTAGGGCCGCTATGAAGCTTGTTTGGCCTGCTCACAAGTTTCATATGCACGGAATCATACAACACCTACTGTGTTAAGTTTAATTTCTTTGACTCTACATGTGACTTCAAAATTCATCTCTCTAATGAGGCAATGAGTAATCGATCCATTCTCTTCATTACTGATAGTGACCCATTGTGCAGCTGTAGCAGGATTCAGCTTATAAATTAAGGTGTTTAAGGCGATGTGATCTCATTTAATAAATGGGCAAGAGAATAGAGCGGACACACCTCAAAAGAAGAAATGCAAATGGCCAATAAGTTTATTAAAAGTATGTGAAAAAAGTGTTCAACATATCTAGTCATTAGAAAAATATGAATCTAGACTATATTTGGATTTCGTGCTAATCAAGTCAGAATGACTATCATCAAAAATACAAAAATAAGACATGCTGATGAGGATGGGGAGTAAAAAGAAACTCTTCTACACTGCTGGTGTGAATGTAAATTAGTACAGCCCCTGTGAAGATCAGTATGGAGGCTCCTGAGGAAACTAGAAATATAGATATCGCTTGACCCAGCTATGGCACATCTTTGTATATAACCAAAGGAATTAAAGTCAGCATGCACTCCTGCTTATTTCATCATGGTGTCCAGTAGCCGAGACATAGAACCAGCCTGCAAGCCCATCAAGAGATAAATGCACATGGAAAATATGGCATATATATACAATGGGATGTTGTTAGGCCGTTAAAAATAAGTAATTTTGTCATTTGAAGAAAATTTGAGGGATCTGGAGACCATCATTTTAAGTAAAACAAGCTAGACTCAGAAACACAAAAACCTTGTGTTCTGCCAAATAGGTGAAATCCGAAAAGGTGAGGAAAACGTGGAGAGCAGGCTACCGCTAGACTGGAGGAAGGGAAGCAGTGGGAGGCGAGGGGTGCTTACGGGTTGGAAATGGAGGACATGAGTCAAAATACACCATAAACATTGAGGCCCCTCAAAAACATCTGAAACTAAATCTGGCTAGACCAAGGGAGGTGGGGGGGAAATGATTAATGCATGTTATATTCATGTACAAATATCCTAAAATGAAACCCATTAACCTATAGGACAAATATGCACTACTTTTTAAAAAAACAGTAAAAAAGAATGACAAAACTTGAAATATATCATGAGTTGATGAAAATACAGAAGGACTAGATCTCTCACAGACTGCAAGTAGTGTACAAAACAGGCTTCTCTGGACAAAACACTTTTGTAGAGTCTTATTTTTCCTAACACACTTACTGTAAGATTTACCCACCATTTTTTGTTGTTGGGTACTTTTCGTAGAGAAACAGAAGCCTGTGCTAGCTTTTTTGATACTTTAAATGTCAATATCTACCACAAGCCAGATTAAAGTAATTATAAGCAGATGAAAATATTCGTAAAGCATAATGAGCAAAGGGATTAATGGATATCTGACCAATTATTTTTTTAAAAGAAACATTGAGCAAAATATACAAAAGTGTTCAAATAGTCTAATCTCTGAAGAAATAAATAGCCATCTCTATAGTTGAGAGCATACAAGTTTTTTAAAAAATGACAATCCATGCTTTACACATTGGATACTTTTGGCCATATACAGAGCATAGCAGAGGCATCACCCTAGTCCTGGCCTACTCCTTAAGACAAAAAGTAAAATACACCTTATCTCTCCGGGCCCTGCACCATCACATATGAAGTGAATTCGTCTTCTGGATAGATAGCATGGTTAGGCTCTGAAAGCAAAGATCCCAGATGAGCCAGGCTGCCATAATTTCTACCAAGACACTGGAAATTTGTGTGAGCAATTCTTGGACCCTCCAGACGCAAGCAGAACCCCATCCAAGTCTCACTGAGTAACTCCAATCAACATGTGGCCTGTGGCCTGAATTCATGACCCAAGAAAGAGTGACTATCTCTTTCTGTGTATGTCTGTCTACCTTAGTTACCTGTCTGTCTCTCTGTCTGACATCCATCTAACATTCCTCTTCTAAATAACATGTCAGACCAAAGCAACCAAACTCAATGCCACCCACTGCATACTGTGAAAATTATGAGACCCCTTTTAAGAAATGAATAAAAGGTAAGAGAGGCCAGTGAAAATTTCAGAATGAATAGAATCGATGTCAGGAAAGTAGAGAGTACCAAGAAAAAGAAAATGGGTCAATAACATGAGATTTAGAAAATATTTATTTCATAGAGTAATTGAAGTTTATTGGCATTTTTGGTAAGAATAGTTTTGGTGGCGGGTACAAGTAATCTAAAGAGTAAATAAACAGCTAGCCATATTATTCCAATACATACAATAGACAAAATTTCTACATCAGGAAAGCACATAATAATGGTATTAACCAGAGCAGAACAACTTGAACATCATGAACTGAGAACGGATGCAGTAGCTCAAGTCATACACAAGACAGAGAAACCTCAGGCATGTTAGCAGGTCTCAGCAGACTGTGTACTTGCCTGCCCAATATCCACAGCTTCTTCATCTGTGATTTTAACCAATTATAGAATGAAATTATTTTTTAAGAAATTGTGTCTGTACTGAACATAATCAAGCAACTAAGCAAACAAAAATTGCAAACTGCACAGACTTTTTTCTTGTCATTTTTCTCTGAACAACAGAGAATAACATCAATTTGAGAGCATTTGCATTGTATTTGGTATCGTAAGTAATCTAGGCAGGTCAAAGCACATAGGAAGGTGTATCACGTGGAAATACTATGTCACTTTACAAAAGATATTCAGCCATTATAGATTTGCATGAGATTCTATAACAAATTCATAAATTCTATGGAGAGATGGCACTGTGTAGGACAATCTTTTAAAGGAATTAATAAATAAATAAAGCTAAATACATGTACATATGTGAGTATATATGTATGATACATATGTTATGTGCCAAACAATGACAAATAGAATTGAGGGTAACGGTCACCTTCCTTGTTCAGTGCCATTTCTGTCTTTGGTGCTTTGCTAATTACAAGGCAGCCTGTCCTTGAATACATGCTTCACACTGAAGGAGAGAGAGATGGCTCTAACCGTGTAGCCACAGGTTGAAATAAGAGTTGAAGAGGAGGTCAAATCTGAGAAACCTGAGGTTAGAACTTTGCTTTTATTTGCAAGTTTTATTATCTACATGTTTCTTTTTTTTCTTTTGAAAATAAGAGATTTTTTTGAGATTTGAGATAATAAGTGAAGGTAGCTTATGCCTCGGTAATAGATTACCGGTCAAAATCCACTTATTGTCTGGCTGGCCTGAATCTAAGACCAAAATAGAACTGTTGCTGCTGTCAGAAAATGGACGAAAACCAGAGTTAACTACTGAGATGTGTGGAGTGTGACTAGCTAGAGGATATCCAGACATCTACTGTTGTGACAAGTAGAATTAAGTGACTTGTCAGCAGAACAGCAGTTGGTTAAGAGCTAAAAGAACATTTGGGGAGGGTCCACGGAGTTTCTTTATTTTTTTCAGAAAATTACAGATTAAAAATTTCCAAATTATTCTCAAGAATGAAAATACCAAAAGTAAGGACGGTTGACTGCCTTAGAGACTGCTCTGCTCTCTAGAGTTCTCAGGGAATTGGGATGCAAATGTAAATGAAAGTGGAAAGCCTTTCCTGTTGATATGTTCTCTTGGAAAAGTCTGTCTTTCTGCTGAATTTGGTTGTGTGTGTATTGTGTCAACAAGACCTAATGTAACTTGATTTCTAAAGTTCTCAGGGGCATCAGCCTAGAGCTGCCTTGATCAACTGACCATTTTCCGTAGGATAAAATAACACCCTGCATCTTTTTGTTGCAAGATTGTCTATCCTGAGAACACAGAAATGCAAACCACAGCCTACAAAGACGTTCCATTGGCAACATTATGAAACATTGGTAAAGCATTCATCAAGCATGCCAGAAAAAAATTTAAAGAAAGAAAAACTCATTTCTTGAAACTTAAGATCTGGGCCTAAAATGGAATGACCATTCCTCAGCATGCACAAACATGTATCCTTATATATACACCAAAACTGAGCTAGTCCAGCCCTCTATGCCTCACTAAGTAGGGCAAATTGTCCCATAGTGCTCTGCACAGATTCCACTTTTGCTGCTTAAATGAAGTGAAGGGCCCTCGACGGAGTCAAGCCTTCACTCAGGCCAAAAGTCTGACTGAAAGCCAGGATTTTTTATCTGCAGACGGCTTGTTCAATACATCTCAAACTGCTCTCTTTCTCAAAAATACTCTATAGCCTCATGTTCTACTCCCCAAAATAGATATAAACAAACAAATCACATCGCAATTTTAAAATATCATTTTCCTTGCAGATTTTAAAATAAGATATGACCTGAAGATTAAAAATGTAATTCTAGATTTATAATGTGGGGGTGGAATAAAGTATAAAATTTGCCCAAAGAGAAAATAAGTTTCTTCTACTTATGAGCTTAATCAGGATTATATCTTTTGGGCAACATGAAAATTTAGTGTGGGAAGAGCTTTTTTTTTTAAGATAAAGCATTTTTAAGCCATGATTTAGAAAATTTTTCTAAATGAGAAAAAAAGAGAGGCATGTTTTTAAAAATAGCTTACCTTCAAAAAAATCCTTACTTTCTAGAATTAAGAAATGCCCTTCAAAATATTTCTCTTCATTCTGATATTATTTTCATTTTATTTAACCTTAAAAATGGCAGTGACTCCTATCAATGGCTGATGACCCAAAAGCTGCCTTGAGATGTTTCTCAACCATAACGTCTAATCTCACCTTTTGTTGTACTAGGTAATACATCACCACACAGTAGTGACACTGACTATCAGTTCATTGCTTGTCTGCTCCAACTGCACTGTTCAATACATACTCCATGATTAGCAGGGATGGAGTACATATTGAATAACATATTAAACATCACCTCTTCAAAGTGAACATAGTGTTATGCCCTGAGGAGCATCCTTGCAGAACCCAACAAAAGAGGATCTCCTACACTTTCTGGGGTTGAGGAGGTTCAGTGGTACAGACGTGAGCATATCTGATGGAGCACTGCCACCAGCCATAGACCCAAACACACTCTTTCTACAAATTTGCAACACAGAAATCAGAGGTCCCTCGTGATTTACATAGTCTTGGGGCATCCCGCCCCACTGGCCACCAGTCATTCCACTAGGACCCATATGCCATGAAGACTTCTTGCTGCCTCTGGTAGGTAGATTTCCACTGAGCATTCGCACCACCAATTCCTGATCACCTGCAATACCACCTGCATTCCAGAGTGCTGCTACTGCTCCCCTAGTATCTCTGGACCAGCTTGGATATAGCGATATACATATTTGCTAATTTGTTGGCTGAACCACACCTCCCTTGCCAAAGTCTAAACCTCTTCCAGGTTTGCACTGCTGGCGGTACTCTTCCTCAGTACTGATGCACTATGTAGAGTTCTCTAACCTCCCATGCTGCTCTGTTATCACAGGGCGTAATTGTTCATATGAACTACCCCATCTAATGTACTCTGTGGCTTCTACCTTCTACTTGGACCCAGGCTGCGAGGTAGAGTGTTTGGAACTGGGTAGGACTTGCCTGTAAGACCTCCTTTGTTTGTTAAATATTTTTGTCATACTTGTGTTCCACTTCCCCAAAGTTAATGATTTTTTCTATCTTCTCATCTCCTGTTTACAGTCTTAGTGACTGCATAGAGATTAAGCTAACTTGAGTACAATTTTCACATATACATATGACACACACACACACACACACACACAAATGTTAATTATTATTGAGTACTCCTATAGAAAGTACTATTGCAAATACTTTAAACTTACAGAAGTTACACTTCACACAATTCGGAAAGATAAATATTGTTTTCCCAGTTTCAAAATGTGCAAAATACCTCTCAGAGAGATTTAAAACAGTGTCATATAGTTATTAATTAATATAACAAGAGCCATAAATATGTGTGATTCTAATACTGAACTCATTCCAACTTTGCTTCCAGCAACTTTCGGCTTTCAAATTATTTATTTGCATTCAGTTTTTCCTTGGGCCCAGGGCCAATGCCATCTTAATAGTGAAATCTTTCCTCTTCTCTCTCCTGACAATACTTTTGCTAGATATCTAATAATGCTCACAATCTAATTTGAATTAAATATATTTATGCTATGTACTTTGACTCCTAAGTTTAAAACTCAAAAAAACATTTATTTTGTCCTCCATCCTTCCTACTTCAGCTCCTACAATAATATTTATATTTTTCAAGGGGAGGGGGAAGAGATCTGAGAAAAATAACTTTAATTAATTGATTTTTAAGCACATTAATAATTAAAACCAAGGAACGGAGTAGGAAATAAATATGCTAGCCATATGGCTGTCATAATAAAGTACTCTAAACTGTTTTCTGAATTAGCATGGTATAATTTCTACCCACTACCAAAAATAATATATATACCATTTTTCTATTATTAAATCATAAGATGTTCAGATTTCAGTGCATTTATATCCCTATGAAATAACCTAGTATCTAGCCCAATGTTAGGTCCATAGTTAGAACTCGACAGGTATGTAATGAGTAAATGAGTGGAAAAATACCTTTTTTATAAAAATGAAACAACTATTTCATGAAGAAGGTTGAATAACATACTAATTTAAGTTTTCACCAGAGATAAAAAGCAAAATTACGTTTTAAATATTTCTTATATGTATGCAAATATAAACTCTGATAACTGTCTAATTATAAAGCTTACACTAATAAAAGAAGGTGAAAATTGGAAAAGAGGAATATTTAAATGAAAATAAAAAGGTAAAGTTCAGCTTACTGTTAACTGACTCATGTAATTTACAGTGAAACATATTTAAAACTCTAGAGTACAGAGTGCAAGCAGCTGAATTCATACTCCAGCCTGAAAACCTACTCAAAACAATAGCAGCAAACCTGAATATATACAAAACAACAGATTTCAAGTCATTGGACACAAAAGTAATGTCAGTATATTTTATGCCATTAAAACAAAATTCCCCATCCTGGGTAATTTATAACTAGAAGAATTTT
The DNA here is from genome assembly GCA_004027205.1 of Ctenodactylus gundi. Taxonomy (NCBI): domain Eukaryota; kingdom Metazoa; phylum Chordata; class Mammalia; order Rodentia; family Ctenodactylidae; genus Ctenodactylus; species Ctenodactylus gundi. The sequence continues at coordinate 29,982 of PVKB01000842.1, forward strand.
ATTTCTCCCAGTTTCTCTGACTGGAACGTTCGGAATGTGGTTTGGGTCCTGCTGCATCATCGCATAGTAAAAAGCAGAAAGGCAATGAAAGAAGAGAGGAGAACACACGTACGTGGAGGTCGGATTCACCCTCCCCGTAGCAAACCCATTCCCTCAAAAATAACATTAATCATTTTCTGATGTTTTTCCTTCCTGCCTCAAACACTTTTCACTAGGCTTCATCTCCTGAGACCATAGCACTAAGGATTCAAATTCCAACATTCTCATCATGGAAAATGAAACCAGAGAAATGGGAAATTAATGGGTCCTAAGGTTGTCTCTGCTGAACACGGCAAGAAATTTCCATGTAATAGAGCCAAGAAAGAGAACCCAGAAAGGAATTTTGGATCATATCTATTTGAGGCAACTAAGCAGAGAGGCTAGAAAATAAAGTCAGAAAGAGTTGCCAAGACAGACAACTGGAAAAAAGAACAATAAAGCAAGATCTCCAGATCTTTACAGCATGTCTTGAATAACCGGGAGGTGTGTTACTACTCCGTGCTTCAAGAAAACTACCAGTAATCCAAACAAACCTTCAAAACTGAGAAGGATCATACCCAGACCTCACGCATATGTAGGAATGAGGTCAGTTCCCAGCAACAAGATTGTGTACCATGATAATAGGGCAGAAATGAAGGGGGCCTCAATAGACCTACACTAACTATGGCTTTTGCCCTGTTCAGCCAAACATGAAATCCAGCTTTAAATAGAGCAAACTGTTCTGAACAATTTGACTGTTCCAGACAACACATAATAATATTTATAAGGATGTAGAAATACAGCATCCAACAAGGCAAAAATCACAGCGTCCAATATCCAAACAAATAATACAGTGCATGGCAAATCATAAATTACTCAAGGGAAATATATTTTAAAGATTAGTCAGCAGAAATAGTACTTTTTTTTAAAAAATAAGGCAATAGAAACACTTTTTTTCCCCAAACATGCAAATATTGAATTGGAAGAATCCTCCTCAAAAAGCTATCATTATTTGGGGGTTTCTGTGCTGTGTACCCTATGTACAACTTCCACACGAGAATCTGACTCAAAAATAAATAATTAGAAACAAATAAATAAGCAAATAAATAGCAACCCATAACTATGTTAAAAATAAATAAATTAGAATAACTTAGAAACAAATAAATTAGAATAAATTAGAAATAAATAAATTAGAATAAGTTAGAAATAAATAAATAAGCAAATAAATAGCAACCCATAGCTATAAGTTAAAATCAAATATAGAGATTAAATGGATTCGTGCAAAAGAAAGCAACAAGAAGAAAAATGACCAATATAGAAAGGAAATAGATGCTAGAGAAAAATAGGTGGATTAAGCTTACCCATATAAATAATTACATTAAATTCAAAAAATCTAATTACTCAAGTAAAAGACAGAGCCTGTTATTTTAGATATAAAAAGACCGGACTATGTTGTGCCAGGCTGGCCTGTTTTGGTAGTCAGCTTTCCGTTGCTGGGACGTAATATTAGAAACCCACAATTTAAAGAACAGATTTAATTTGATCACAGTTTTGAGGGATTCAATCCACAGCTGACTCTCTTCAGGCGGAAAAATCACGGCAGAGCAAAGCTACTTAGTCCGTGGTGTCCGGCAGAGCCGGAGAAGAATAGAGGAGAAGAATAGGTGAGGGGCCAGGACACGAAAGGCCAGGCTTCCATAATCCACCCAGACACAGCCAGAAGTGAGCTTCCCTAATTGCCCCTGTAGCTCCTAGCACCCATCATGCTGACACTGTACCCTAATCACCACATTCCTCCAGAGAGGTCCCACCCAACTCTCACAATGAATTAACAAGAGGCAATAGCATTTCTATGATTATGTTGTTATATGGCATAGAGAGTTACATGATTAAGAGATTAATGGGGTGGGCCTAGTCCAAGCACTTAAGTGCTTAATATCACTGAGTTTTCCTAATGTGGCAGAAGAAGAATTCACAGTAATTGAAACAGTGAAAACATCCTGTCATGTTGTTGTTTTGAAGATGAAGATAGCTACGTGAGAAAGAAATCAGAAAGCTTCAAAAAGCAGATGGCCTGCTACAACAGTCAGCCAGCTGGGAGGCAGAGACCTCAGACTGACAGCCACAGAGACTCCGCCAACACCATTGAAGCAAAGTTTTTCTTAGAAGCTCCAGGTCTAGACTACTCTTATCAAAAATCTTGATATCAAAAGTGAAATCCTAAGCAGAGATTCCACCCCACACTTTGAGATATTAAATGCTGTTTATTTTAAGTCTTATGACAAAGCAGAAAATTAATGCAATGCTTGTAAGAAATATACATTAAATATTGAGAACAAGATTAAAACTAAAAGGATGGGAAATTACATCCCAGTCTGAAACATATCAAAAGAAAGGTGAAAATCCTCGACTAACATTACAAAAAGAATGGATTTCTGGGTGATCATTCATAATGAAAAATAGATCCATATGTCAAGGGAAAATACCAATTAGACATTTGTGCATCTAATAACAGTTTCAAAATATATGAAGCAGAAACTGAAAATTGAAAGGAGAAACAGACAAATCCATAATTATGATATTAGAGTGCCCTTTGCTCAATAATTAAAAGAAAGCCGTGTAAAAATTTATAACTAGAAAGGAATTTAATAGAACTATGAAACTAATTGAACTAATTAATATTTATTAAAATCCACACATCAATAATAGTATCATAGTCACCTTTTCAAATAAATTTCAAACATTTACCAGGATATATCATAAAGCAAGTCTCAATAAATTAATAATGTTCATGTAATGCAAATTATGTCTCTGAATGCAACTGAATTTTTTTAAAAAGTAGATGAAGGAAAAACTTATGAAAAATCTCCAAAGATTTGAAAATTAAATTTTATACTTATAAACCAACCAGGAATCAAATTAAAAACCAAGGATAAAATTATAGACCATATACATCACATTTTGTGGGATGCCACTAAAATAGTACCTAAGGGAAAATTAGAGCAAAAACTCCTGTTAGAAATATGAAAAGTTCCAAATCAATGAATTCACATTCTATGTTAAGTCAAGATTATGAGATGCAAATTAAGCTCACGTAATCAGAAGACACTAAATTATAAATGCCAGAATGAATATAAATTAAATTAAAAACAAAAAGTAGAATAAAATTAATCTACCTAAGAAATAAAAATCTGGTTCTTTGATAAGACTCTCAAATTCCTAACCCAAATGAACATAAATGAAGAAAAAAATGACGTAAAGCAAGTTACTGAAAGTAGAAAGAGCAGAGGTGGCACCACTGTAGACTCCTCAGACACATGAGGAAATAAATATTATGAATTCCCTGATGCCAATAAACTCAACAACTTAGAAGAGATGGCAAATTTGTGAAACTCAACCAATTAGAAGTAATGGCAAACTTGTGGGGAAAAAATAAATCACCAATACAAGAAAAATAGATCATCCAAACATCCTCACACCTAGTTTATGAATAACTAGGTCTTTCTGATCCAAGGCTAGGAAAAAAAAAAAAACAGCAGTGGTCATTTTAGTTATTTCCATTTAATATTGTGCAGGAGTTTCCACTGATGCAATAAAATAGAAAAATGAAGAAATATCCAATCAGACTGAAATTATCTCCAATCACTGAAAACATCATTATCTGTGTATAAAATCTGATGGAATAAAAAACGAATAGAGTAAGTGGGTTGAGCATGATTACAAGTGATAAAAATCAAAATGTCAAAATCAATTGTACTTATCAATGTTAGCAAATAAAAGTTTAGAAATGGATCAATACCACAATTCCATTTATAACAGCGCCAGAAATATAAAAAGCTTCAGAAAAAAATTCTGACTGAATTCATGAAATATTTGTGTACTAAAACTTACAAAAAATGTCGAGAACAATGAACAAAGTCCTACATAAATTGAGGTGAAAATACTTTGCTCATTGAGCAGAATAATTAAAAATATTAAGGTGTCAATGCTCCCAGAATTGACTTATACAATAACAAAAAAAGCTATCAAGAAATCAAAATCTAAGAGCGCTTTCAAAAGATCACTAACAGATTCTAAAATTCACATTGTTGTGCAGACTTAAAGTGTTTAAACCATTTTTAAAAGAACAAGGATGAAGAATTAATACTACATGGTTTCACTCCTTATTGCAAAGACACAGTAGTCATGAAAAGGCGTGAGCAGAATGAGAAAAACTTTGATCACCATACCGAACAAAGAATCAGAAATACATCCACACAAGCAGAGATCGCTGATTTTCAAGAAAGTGCGTCACCAATCCAATAGTGCAAAGGTGATATTTTTTAGCGCATGTTGCAGAAACAACTGGATATTCATGTGCAAACATGTGAACCTTGATCCTTAGTCTACATCATGCTGTATTAACACAAAGTAGAAGGTAGACCTAAGACAGTAATTAAAATTGCAAAATTGTTAGAAGAAAATATGAGCGGAAAAAATCTTCATAAGGATGAATTTAACGAAGATTCCCCTGCTCTGTCACACAAGAAAACTAAATAAATTTGACTTCCTTGAAAGATCTTTCATTGTAGTATAAACAAAGTGATGTCTTCCCAATTTGTACAAAATATTCTTTCTATTACATTAATTATGTATCAATTAAAGTTCTCAGAAATGATCCTTCACTCACATGAATAAAAAACAATAGGAGGAATTGTGTCATTGCAAATCCAAAAATAGACCTGCTGGTTCGTCATCTAAGAAAACTTGCAAATAAGCTTAGTAAGATTTCAAGTCTTTGCACTCTTATCTTGTTTTGATTTTCCCATTAAGATTTAAAAGCCTAAAACTTGAGCCCTTGGGCTGATTTATTTTGGGTGAAACTATAGCAACCAGATACCTAATGCAGCAGCTTAAAACACCACATCGATGAAACTTGAATATAGGCTGATTCGTTCTCTAAACACTGATATTTTTTTAATCACGGAAGGAATTCTTTAGGTTAACCTTTGAGCTCTTACTTTAAGTATTTCTAAAGTGGTTTGGGGGAAAACACATCAGAACTAAAACAGAATGTGTGTTGGCAGCTTAGCGCTACCATGAAGATAGCTTGATTAGGGGACAATGCTATTTTTACTCGGAGTGACATAGCTGAGGATATTTCATAAACTCAAGGAACTGAGGGGAGATTTTGAGCAACAGAGCAGAAGTTTCAATCAACTTGCCCCTTTAAAACAGACCAACAGAGTGAAGAAAAAAAATGACTATGAGAAATTCAAGTTCAGCAAAGCTTCTGTCTGATTTTTCTCCCCATTTATGCATATGGGATGTGAGAATAAAAGCTAAACACAGGTTATTCATATGCTGTAACTCCAAGGTTCGACACTGCATTCTCTCAGAAAAGTGAAAGATAAAGAAGCTCTAATTAAAATAGGAGAAGTGAAATAACAGAATGTTATTTCAGATTTTATCAATTTCCTCTGGGCACAGAAACACGCAGGGGACCAAAGCAAAGCTAATCAAAGTGTGCTTCATGCTATAAACTAAGCCCCATTCAGCACTCATTGTAGAATAAAGATGTAAGTGTCTGAGGAGAAATGAGAATGTAAAGGTATATTAGAATGCTGTGTTTGTTAAAACAAGTGCTTTTTACAAAGTATAAAGCAATCGCTTTAAAAAGGTAGCTATCCACAGCGCAAGGAGATTTATGTGAAAATACATAGTCTCTTTGAGGAGTGCAATGATTCCTAGAAGTCCCTTTATAGATACCTTTATCCAGGCCTTTTTCTCTGTCACTACTACTAAATGCTACTTGTTTGAGTGGCTTAGCCAAATGTAGAACTCATGATTGGCCAGCAGAAAGCACTTTTGTGGTAAACCTACAGTAATAATGTATATATAAACATGAAATTTCACACATACATATCTAGGTTTACAATGTACATGCTTATAGTGGCAAGTTCATATACCAAGAAAGCACACAACAATTTAATGGGAAAAATACATGAGCCTAATTTATTTCATCTTAAGCTTGCTTCAAATACATGCTGAAAATTATAAATGTTATACTATATATATATATATATATATATATATATATATATTTGAACTATATATAAATAATATACAGTTTAAGAATCTGTGTGAAAAGAACATAAAGTATCAAAGTTTTACAGTGGGCCCATTCATTGTTTATCCAGCAGAAGTTATGCAGTATGCACAACTTATGTATTTGTCTCTATTAATATCTATATTCCATTTATGAGAGAGGGAATGAATGGAGGAGACTGGATAGTCCTGAGAGAAAAGGAAGTAAGAGACGTAAATGTATATGCACCTGCCTTTCTCCAGGCTATATCATTACATAATAATTAAAAAATATAAATCTAAATATTCACAGTTTTACCCTAGAGAAAGTCAAACACAGAAAAAAATAACAATACCTGTATTAAAAAATAGGGAAGATAAAAAATTCAGGGTTGATTAAAGGCATATCTATTTTGAATTAAGAACAATTGTTAAGAAGTAGCCCCAAAAATATGCCCATACATATGCCATAATTAAAGATGTAATGGCTATATATAACATTTTAAATTGATTTTGGTTTACGATTATAATACTATAATATTTGTGCAAATAGCTTAAAAATTAAATGTCTGTTCATCTTTTGTGAGTAGAAAATAGTTTATTTGATGACTTCATCTATTCATAACCACACATGTTTGCATACATATATTTGCATTAAAACTGAAAAATAATACACTAATTACCAAGGAGAATATTATCTGAGCATAAACTCAATTTTCCATTTTTACTGTATATGAATTTAATTACCATGACTATAAACACATGCAAAAAATAAATGTGAGACATCTTAATGATAGCAAAATGCAGAATTAAATTCCCAGTGCATTAAGACAGATACAAGACATTGAATTTGACAATAGCTTGAATGGTTAGAAAATATGAGAAAGGCAAGAATTAAGTATGAGTTCACAATTGACTTAGGACATAGAACACTGGAGAGGTCTTGAAGAAAAGAAGGACAACAGTACAGAAATCCTGTATGTGGAAAAAAAAAGTCTGCCCTTCCTCGAATATCTGCTGAGAATTTCATATGTGGCAGGTACCACACATACATACAGGACACAAGTAATCAAAGCAAAGTCTCCGCTTTCCCAGAACTCACAAACTTGTGGGTAGTGGAGGCCACTCGTTTCACCTTCTCTATCTTTTCTCAAATGGAACTTCACTTTGTCTTAAGAGATTCATTTCCTGCTGCTTATAGATCACATGACTCAGATTAGTTTAAAACTACTTCATCCGTAATTTCTGTGATAACCCTGACCAAGTCGTACGATAATAAGGAACCACAGGATCTTCTCTAAAACCACCGATACCCTCCCTAGGAATCACTAAGTTCGGAAGACCTGAATGCCTGAGGGTAAAGTTTTCTCCCAGAAGAGAGACGTGATTTACAAGCAAAACTTACACTGAAGAGAGCACAGCCAAAACAGAGAAATGAGTTTCTCACAACATGAAACCTGGATCCGTCTCTGTTTAAAAATTTACCTCTGACTTTTTCACCACATGATCTATTGAATATTCTTGTTTCCCACTATGCAACGTTTCAGGTAGAATTCTGAATTTTGCTAATAAAAAATACTAATTGATTTACTATTATGTTAATATAAAAAAAAGACAGTAGGTCTGGCAGGAACAGGTTGGTGTTAGAGAGCAAAAGGAATTAATTATAAAAACACTGGCAGCAGAGGTACTAAGAAATTATCCCGGTGGAGTATGGGCTTAGTAATAAACTAACAACATGAAAGGATCATGTTAACACTGTAATTTGCTAATGGCACGTACACGGGGCTGAAGAGGAAGACTTCAGAATTGTTGGTGCTTAAGCTCCTCCAGATTGGCATCAACGGGATGGGCAGACTAATTGGAAAGAACAGAGGAGACAAGGAGGCAGAAAAATCAAAACCTGCCCTAAAGATTAAACTGAGAATCATCTTTGAATCATTTAAATTATTTTTAAAGGAGTCTCTGTTCTACTGAGAGAACAGTACAGCTTTCGCTAAAATAAGAAGATCCAAAAGACATATTGTAGAAGAAGGCAGTAAGGTTGAATTGCAAACATCTCCATGCAGACAAGCCTAGCAGTGAAGCTTTGGTTAAAGTAATCTGTGTGTAAGAGGTACTGAGATCAAATTCAGAAACTTCATAGTAAGCTAAATCCCCAGCGCATTTCTTGTTTTTGATTTTGAGACAAGGTCATGCTAAGTTAATAAATTGTCCAGGTGGGGTTTAAACTTGCAGTCCTCCTTCCTCAGCCTCCCAGAGTCTGCGATTGCAGGCCTCAGCCACAAGACTCTACTTAAAAGCAACACTTGAAGATATTTTCTGACTGGACATTCAAAGTAAATATTATGGTCATATTCTACATGCAAAACATAGAAAAGGATGAGCAATATGTTAAGGAGAGTGTGCAATTTGCTTTCCACCTGTGACACTTTTAGAGTAAAATAAAACACTCAAATCTATATGGCAGGTCAATATAAAGTATCCACAGTAAGCTCAAACATATTGTAATTATAACTTTCACAGAATAAAAGCAGATCTCTGGCTTCAGGTGACGTAGGATAGCACTAATTCTCATCAGTCTTCCTTCTTATAAACTAAAATCTCCTAGACATAAGTTCTAAAAAGCATACATAGGATGTTCTTGCAGAGTGGAAGACAGCAGACTACCTAGGAATTCCAAGACTTGAGGGAATCAAATGACAATGAGACCCACAGATTCCTAATGACATCTCATTTTTCTTCCCAGAGTACTCCAGAAACCACAAACCTGGAAGAGGCACAAAGTTAATAGTAGTAATAATAATATATTTTAAGAAAAGTAATAGTAATATAATATTTTCAGAAAAGTTCCTTCTGCTAGCCAAAGGGCCTGAAAAATGATGACTTACTAACAGAAAATATTTCTGGCAATACCTCCTCAAAAACTGCAAAGCAATTGACATATATTGTTCTAATGGTGTGACCAGGGAACTTACCTTCGTCTCTCCCTGAATGATAGCAGCATGCAATTCTTCTGCCTTCTCAGCCAGGGTCTTCCATCTGGCCACGTGGAATAACCAGGCTGTGATTCCACCCTCCCACTAGGTGCATTCACAAACCAAAGAGGAAGCTGACCATTCATTCCCAAGCTGATAGAAACACTAAACTCCCTGATTTCTCTGCCTAAGAAGTCTTGATCTGAGCAAGGAGTTGATCCCCGATTTCCTATTCATTAAAGGTCAGCAGCGACTTGGGTTTCCTGCTGTTATGTTTTGGATCTGGAACGTCCCCCAAAAGCCTCATGTATTTGGATGTTACTGATGACCTATGAGGTGTGCTGCCAAGACATGGGGCCGTGATGGAAAGGGCAGAACATTGTGCTTAATCTGGAAGAGGCTGATCACTGGGAAATGACCTAAAAGGATTTATCCTAGCTCTGCCCCTCCTTGCTCATTTGGCTTCCTGTCTAGCATGCTGTGAACGTCCTTCCTCCAACCGTGCCTCTACCATGTGCTTTCACAATTGTCAGCCACTCATAAATAGACTGAGACCTCCTGAAACTGTCAGTGAAAATAAATCTTTCCTTCCTTACATTGTGAGTGTTGGGTGGGTAATGAGAAAGTGACGAGGGTAGTTGCCAAGCTAATGCAGCCAGGTCCAGTAGCATGATAGGTTTTGAATCATCCTGACAGCAGCAGAGTGTAAGGATGTACTGTGATGTGAGACCAGTCACCACTACACTGAAGCCTTCCCACATGTTCAAGTCAAGCAAGGCCCAACATGGAGTTCCGCATCACAAACGAGTCACAAAAGATCAAGATTAAATGAATACAATAAATAGAATGCAATTGACGTGTATAATATGCCAACCAACAAGAGCAATTTTTTTATTTCAAGCACTCATGGAAAAATTCACCAAGATTGTACGTGCTTGAACCATAAGACAAGCCTCAATACATTCACAAAAAATGAAATTACACAGGTATGTCTTCTGATCGTCATGGAATAAAATTTGAACTCTAAGCAAGGACTGAACAACAGATTTTGCTTAACAACATGCCACTAGCCAAGTACTGAATTAAAGAAAACATTTCAAAGGATAATTTTTAAAATATATTTGAATAAAATGGAAAGACAACATATCAAAATTGGTAAGATGCTCTTAAACGATGTTAAAGGACATTTATAGAATCACATACTTAAGAGAAAAAACTCTAAGTCAATCAAAGTTACTACCTGAGAAAGAACTAATAAGAAAGGGCAAAATAATTCCAAAGAAAGAAGAAAAAAGTAATAAAAATAATATCAGAAATTAATTGAACACAAAATAATAAAGAAAATTAGGAAAATGGACGCTGGCTTTTTAAAATAAATTTGATAAATCCCTAGGAAGAATGACAAAGATAAAAATACATAAGTGAACAGTATCAGTATTATAGATAGAATGAAATTACAAGAATATAATACACCACATTTTTTAAACATTGGTTAAGCAGAGAATTAGAGTTAGCACCAACACAAATAAACCTTCTAGTATTTTGCTAGCAAAATCATATATAATCACAAATTGTTTTCTAAAGGAAGGTAGCAACTCATTCTTTTATCTTGGTAATTTATATTTTGAGAATGTATAATTTAGTTCATACAGGCCTAAAATCATATATAAAAGATGTTTATCAGAGGCCATTTATATTAGAAATTAATCTTAATTATTAATGGAAATGAAATTTTAGTAGTTGTATTGTGGACTACATGCAACTATTACTAAAGACAAATACTTAAAACAATTGACTAAGAATTATGGGAATAATATATCAATATTTTAATTGGGTAGATAAGTTTCAGAGTATTATGTTCAATATTATTGGGCGTACTTTTTTATCACATAAATATACATACCCTGAATATGCGGGTACAGGCATGCACATATTTTCTTGCATGGATAATGATGTAGAAAGAAATTACATCAGCTATTAACCTTGACTGTAACCATTGACTAACTCAGATGTCTAAGAATAGTAGATTGTTTTACTTGTCACAGCAACACAAATTTATTTATAATTATAAAAATCCTAAAAAACATCCAATAGAAATTTTAAAAGAGTTTAGAGTATGATTAAATTAAGTCATTTAAATTCTATGAGACAACTTGCTCAACTGTACAGCCTGGAAATTAATACATACCCTAATAAATCATTAAGGGAATGTGATGAAATAACTTGAAATCGTGTAATTCACTCTAGGTGACACTCTAGCAAGTGTTGGTTCAGTGGGAATGTAAATCAGTAAAACCATTATGGAAACGGCATGAAGAATCTGCAAAAAAAAAAAAATCTAAAACTAAAAATGCCTCACAATCTAGCAATCTGGTATTGGGCTTATATCCAAAGCAGAGAAAATCTAAGCAACATCTTCATGCCCACATTTATTATAACTTTATTCACAGTAACAGGGGATTAAAATCAGCCTAAATGTCCAGATAAATTGGTAAAGAAATCTGATAGGTGTGTGTGTGTGCGTGTGCATGTATGTTTGTGTGTGTGTGTGTGTGTGTGTGTGTGTCCCCAGAATAATACTCAATTATAAAAAGTGATGAAATTCTGTCAAATTTAACAACATGGATTTGACCTAGTAGATACTGTTTTAAGAAAAACAAGCCTGACACCAAAAGACCTAAATCATATGATCTCACTCAAATGCAGAATCAAAAAAGAGAAGATCATAGACAGGTTGAGAGTAGAATAGTAGTCATCAAATATTGAGCGAAAGGTGAAAAGACAAGAGGATAGGAGAGATTGCTCAGTGGATACGAAGCTGTACATACTAGCATGTGGTACAATAGCCAGATGAGAGGTTTTTGAAGTTGTCACCCAAAACAATAACTATATGGAGTGACTGACATGCCAGGTGCCCTAATTTGATCATTACGTAGTGTATACATTTATCAAATTAATATATTATGCCCTAAAATATGTGCAATTACTCTATCAATTACAAAATAAAAATAAGGAAAGTAATTTTGGGTTATAAATATTGATGTGAGGTATAGAGATCTAACAACAAAATTTGCCCACAGTTTGTATTTAGAGATAGGAAAAGGTAGCGATGAGAAAACCAACACAAAGGAGTGTCTCACACTGTGGTACGACAGCAGTAAACACAGGCACACAGCCTAGCAGTTCCTGAGTTCCGGTCCTCACTTGTTTATTTCCTGTACAACCTGGGATACCTTCCCTTTCTGCCCTGGCTTCCTCAGGCGGCCAGATAGTAAAGCCAAATGTATAAACTATGACCCAATTGGTAAGCAAGTTGTCATTAGAAGACCTGAAAGGAGAAATTTCAATATGATAATGGTTGAGGAAAAGAAAACATTGAAGATGAGACCATGACAAGAACGGAAGTAGGATCTTTATTAGGAAGTACTGCAGGTGGACAGCAAGGGAGAGAAGTGCAAGGTGGAATAAGGTGTTTTCTTCAAAATAGAGCCTGAAGGAATCTTTCCAAAAGAGTTAAAAGCAACATACAATAGGGATACAGGCATACCCATGTTTCTAGCAGCACAACAATAGCTAAAATGCAGAAGATGCCAAAATACCAATTTACAGACCAATGGATACAAAAATTGTGGTATATGTACACAAGAGAGTACTACCCTTCTATAGACAGACAGACTTGAGGCTTTTGTAGATAAAAGGGTACAATTTGAGACCAACATGCTCAGTGAAGTGAGTCAGATGCAGAAGGCTAAATATTGCACGGTTTCTCCAATATGAAAATGCAGACATTCTATAGAACCAAAATGGGTGTGATAGTGGGGGTTGAGGGGATGGAGGGTGCAGGAAAGTGAAAAACAGGGAGGGGGTGGGACTGCAATGTTGGCATGATATATATGGGCACAAAATACCCAAGCTCGATGCAAACATTGTGTATTGCATAGATATATTCATAAAAGTCGGGGGTGAGAAAAGTAAATAAGGATTAAAGACACTAAATAAATATAAAAATAATGGAGGCAATATAATATGGATAAGCCTGGTCACCAAATAGTAATAGAATTGGGAAAGGGTGACATCCATGGTATAGTCCAGCAGGGGCTGTCTAAGATGAAAAAAAAAAAAATTAGGATTTCACATCAGCTGTGGAAAGAAACAAAGAACAACATTTTCAGGGGAAAAAGGAAACAAGTGTACTGACAATGAACGTCTCATTCGGTGAGTATCAGCAAGTTTTTGTCTCTTTGTTCCAGTGTAATTAACATTTCTTTGGAGACTATATGTACTTAGTTGTTTGCTGAGGACTGGCTCCCTGATTTCTTTTTCTTCAGAGGAAAAATGTTGAGTAAAATTAGACTTTTGGGAAAACCCTAATGGTGCGACAGAAGACTACTTCAGTGTTCCAAGAATTAAAAGCAATTATTTTTGCATAGTTTTGGCTTGACAATTATGTCTTTCTGGCTACAGGATGTAGGAGAATGAGAAATCATAATCTGAGGTGTACATAGGAAGAAAGAGAAAAGAAGAAGCAGCAGCAGAAAGAAAAAGAAGAAGAAAGAGGAGGGGGAGGAGGAGGAGAAAGAAAAATGCAGCTCTACAACAGATGTTTTGCCTGCAAAAGGAAGCCTCACAGTGATAAAGGAATTACTCATTCTTCCTACCAGAGACGCCACTAACATCAGTCAATCTTAAAGTTTCGAGGTACTGTTTCTTTTCTGGAACAATGCCCAAGTATTTATGGCCCATTCTTAATCCCTAATAATAATGATTCATTAAGATGAAAGATTCATTCATTAGATCAAAAAAGTCAAGTTGATCTTAATAAACTTGTATCTTGTATTGCTATTATGAAAAGTCTTCAGTCTTTATTCTTTGATACAAGTCAATGCCACAGTTAGCTAATTCTAGTTTTCTTCTCAAACTGAACTGTCCAGTGATAATCTGTTATTCTTATTTTATAAAACTTTTGCCTTTCATCCTGATGATATTACATATCTTCCAGAAAATTGGGACTATGAGATGCTTTAAACAAGAAATAATGGTTGCCTTTGTTGAGTAAGTTTAAATTTATTCCACTAAAATAGAGAAATGTTCATGGTCAAGTTGTGTTTAATTATAGTAAATGTAGCTCTGAGTCTGTATCTCAAAAGAAAAAATAGATCTTAATAATTTTGTGACTTGTTTGATTTACTGATGCTATAAAAATGATCCAAACTTAAATGCCTACAAAATACTTATGAGAAACATTAATATTTCAAGATTTCTGAGGCTTGTCAAAGAGAAGAAAGTAGAGGTCAGTCCTCACGTTGTGCTTGTATGTGTCTGTGGTGTATGTATGCATGTGTGTGTGTGTGTGCATGCGCATGCATGCACTCACGTGTGTGAAATTACTGCTCCTCTTAGGTTACTGTTCTGCTTCTATTCTCTCTACATCAATCATTGTGAAATTTTATATTATAAAAAAGGGCTAAAATTGGAAGATTTTGGAAATCTTTACAGAAGATTTTTCTCTTTAATTGTACAATTCTGGGTAAAGATTTAGCTCTTTGGGAATTCAGTTAAAGTACCTCTTGTCATTGTGAACATATCTCTCTGACCTGAAAAGAACAATAACATCTTCCCAAACTCAACTACACATTTTGTGTTTCTTCTGTTTCTTCATAGTCAGCAAAAGATGTAGTAGAAACCTCATAGTAATTCGAGCAGGAAAATATTAATTAAAGAATTATTAACCTTTCCTCTGTGTTTTAGGCAAGCCTGGGCTACATAGTGCATTAGGGCCAACCTGGACAACAGAGTGAGACCCTGTCTCAAAAAAATTATTAACTTTTTACAAAGAATTAACTAAGAAGAAATAAAAGAAATGCCAAACCATTCTGGGACAGAGGAGACATACCTAGAAAAAGGCAAGCTTAGATGTAGAGTAGGGGTTCTCTGTACCCAGACTTCACTGAAGAAGGGACAGTTATAGCCTACTGAATAATAGATAAAAGGTTTTAGTTGTCCTGTTTTAAAGTCTGTTCAAAGTCAGAGGGCCATAGATGAAAGAAGAAAAGTGTCTGCTGGCGTGCTTATGTGATGTTCCAGGAAGCGGCATGCTAGTGCTACTATTGAGTTTTCTAGGAACCAAGTGGAGCTACCAGCTGGCCAATTAGGAAGATACCTAGGAAGATAACAGAAAGCTCACCAAAATGTCGTTACTGAGAAGACTTCAAGAAGCAAGTTGGAGAGTCTTGGAACTCTAACTATGGAAAAGTATGGTTCCTGCAGAATTCCACCAGAAGCTGAAATGCTCCGAACTTACCTCTAGGCAGCCACCTATAGTGTCTGTGAACTTTAAGAGGCCGCCTGCTTCTCTCATCTTAGATAAACCCCACTGGCTGTCCCACAAGTCAGCCTGGACCCGTACCCAAGCAGGAAGAGGCTCAGCAGACTCAGAAAGGGAAGCTCTTCTTTCTCCCAGGTCCTTGAAGCACTGGGAGTTAGCATCTTGCCAGCTGGCAGGAAAAAAAGTGTCCCTGTATCAGGAAGAGGGTAATGAAGGGTAGACTTGGAGCAAAGAGGCAGAAACTTATACCTGGTACGGTCTCATACACCGGTACCCAAATGAACAAACCAGTAATAAATTCACCTACACTTAGTGTCAAGATTCAGCTTCATACTCTCTGAAAGAATACAAGCTTCCTGGAAAACAGTAATACATACATTTCATACTACTAAAATGATGCTATTTTCTAGAAGAGGTATGGCATTTAGTTGACATTTAGCTTGAAGTAAAAGATCAAAAGATGTCCTTTTCACAGCACATCACTTAAAATAGTCGTAGTTTAGAAATTAGCATATCAGAAATTATAAAGCATCACTGCATACTCTGCTCAGCTAATAGCAGTCCAGTTATCTGGCAAGAGACCAAAATTTTCCTAATGAATTCTTTGAGCCCATAAGCCTGTAGTAAATGCACAGGAGTGCTGTTAATTGTATCACCTGAACCATTTTGCCTAAGTGTGTACAATGTCCTCTTCTTCGTCGACCATACCAATCAATTGTTTTACTTATGATCATGAATATCAGTAGCTTTTAGGTCATTCATACCACCATGTCAGTATTCTCTATTACTAACAGTGACAATGGTGATTAACAGCTGGTTTTGGTATACCCCTCATAGACACAGGGTGGAGTAGTCCTTTGCCACCAGGACAGGTTACACGACGAAAACATGCTGACAGGCTACCTGAAATACTGGCAGGGATTCTATTTTGGGCTCTTTGATTCTACAGTCTTCTGTGTCCCTGTCAGAGCCTTCTGATATGAGAGGGCAAGTGTACCCCATATGGTTATTACAGAGGGAAGTCTATGGCAAGGTGCATCAGCCCCCTCAGGACCCTTTGCTGGGAGACGGTCTTTGGCTGTCAAAAATATTTTTAAGTGACATTTCTATAGTATATCTTTCTTCCTGAAATGAATTGTAAATTGATAACCATTGTCATTTTGGGTCTTAACCTCGTTAGCAGTTTGAATCCAGTCTCACCATTTCTGTTAGTGAAGGAAGGCTGGCTCACAGTATGGAAATTGCTGAATCTCACAAGCTGAATGCAAAAAATATTCCAAAGATAGACTAGGCATTAACCTACAGAGAGCCACATGGGAAAGAATTTCATAAGGATTCTACTTCAAAGAGCTTCAAAATTTTTCCATTTGGCACCTCTCCTCTTCCTTGCCTTGAAATGTCTCTATTTTGACAAGTATTAACAGGATTCTATAGCCCATCAAGTTACCCTTAGTATTTCCAAGCCAGTAAGCTTTTGTCATTTTTATAATGAAACTCAAATGATAAAATGTATTGGCTCTGGGCTGTATTTTTCCTTTACCTGGAAAGCCAAATATTGAGAGCAGTTTGCAACAAATAATACCATACATTTTCATCTCAATTTTTCGGTTAGTTCAGAATACTGTCACTTCACACCCTTATTGGATATCTGAGCAGTCCGCTGGATTTTTCTTTTTGTGTGTGCAGCATCATTCACTCCCAATTCAAAGCTTTCGGTCCCCCTGCACAGACATTTACCTTTCCCGAGGCAGAGATTGCTTCCTAGTTTGTCTTGTGAATGTTTAATTGAAAGCAGGATGAAGAGTGAAGAGTTGCACCTTCATCGATATTGTTATTTTTAGTAACAATCGCATAACATTTATGTTCTTAAAAAATATATAGACTAAAATTTTGTTCGGTGCTTAAGTCATGATTTCATATTCAGATTTACACTAGTCAGACATCATTTTCTACTAACTTGTATTCTAGTCAGATTTTAGTCTGAAATTATAAAAAATTAAAACCAATGGTGAAATAAAACTTCAAGCCACTCTACTCCAATAGCCTTTCTCGAATTGGCAGCCTTGCGGAAGAGCAGAGCTAAGATGTAGGCTGTCTTTACCGGCTGGCAACTGGGAGCAGAACCACGACCACAGACAGCTGTGGTGACAGTGGATAGTTTCTTGTGCAGAAGCTGACTCAACATTCAGCTCAATACCTTTCAATGTCTTCAATAAAAAACAATCCAAACAAGTCCCGAAGAAGCACAGATGCAAGCAAGAGTAACATCACCTTCATATCCAGCTACATATTTACCGTTGGGACATGAAAGGAAAAATTAGGATGACAGCAATTAGTTATTTAGTTATCCTATTTTTCCCCAGCAAATGCATCTCTTCCCTTCTTTTCCGTTGCTAGTCTTCCTTAATTTCGCTTAAGCATGAGCTACAGAAAATTGAAATAGGCTCTAGGTAATCTAAGTGAGCCCACAGGCCAGGCCCAGCACATTTCACACCATTCCTTTAAACACAGTCCTTACTGTAAAATGTTATTTTATTAAATTATAAAGGACAATGTTCACCTTGTAGGATGTAATCTCATCCTGTGAATAGCTCAAAACTAAAAATATATGATAAGATCATCAAGGCCATTCTAATTATGGGTAAGTGGAAAGAGTTATATTAAAATGCCTTCAAAATAGTTACAAAAATCTTTCATCCATAACCCCATTATGGCTAAACAGAAATAGTCTCTTAACAAATAACATTAAGATTTTCCCACAGTGTTGCAGGAAAGCAATTTTAATCAGTAAGATGGGCAGTTGCTAACTATGGCTAGTGTCGAGAGAAGACATCGCTTCCATGACCATCTCCAGAATTGCTACTGGGCAGTGACGAAAAATAAAAAAGGAAAACTCAGCCAACTGGAGATTAACTACTTGAGTGGAACTGAGTGATACAAGTACTCTGAACCTCGGTTTCTCACTTTTAAGATGAAAGTAATAGTGTGATCATTTTAAGGAATTAAATGATGCTTAACATAGAGCACGTAGCACAGAGCGCGTTGAAGGCAATGGCGACAGTGTTACATTCGTCATCATTGCTTGTCTGAATTTTAGGCAGGAAGGAAGGAAGGAAGGAAGGAAGGAAGGAAGGAAGGAAGGAAGGAAAGAAGGAAGGAAGGAAGGAAGGAAGGAAGGAAGGAAGGAAGGAAGGAAAGAAGGAAGGAAGGAAGGAAGGAAACAAGCAAAGGAGAATCAGGTAAGCAAGCAAGCGACTTCAGATAATTTATACTACATGACACACTCTGGGGATATCATTTCCATGAGTACATGGAAAATTTTCTATTCCAGCTCTTAGAATAGCCCTAATTAAGAAAGGATAGAGTACTTAGTATGTCCATAAAAATAATCTATGGCTTTAAAAATCAGTAGGAAAGAAATAAATATGTTCAGTTATTCATTAAACATTGCCGCTTACGATGACTTCAAAAGACTATATAAATATTTTGTTCACTTTTGTTACAAATGTGATTTTTAAAGCAAATATATTACATTAGGGTTTATTATACTGTAAGTAAGAATTTAAAAGATGGGATGAACTTATTAAATATGGAATTTTAAAACTGGTAAATTAATCAATAATATTGAAACATATAGCCAAACAATAAAGGAAGAAAAGATAGCAAATAAGTTGGGTCCCTACTGTATATCATAAAAAATAAGTCCCATGTATCAACTATATAAATTCTTTTAAGTTTAAAGAAAAGTTCAAATAAAGCTCATTTTTAGGTTTTATAATGAGAACATCCTTTTTAACAAAGCAACAACAGAAAGAACATAGAAAAAATACTTGTCAATTTGACTATCATCCCAAATAACACTTATTTATGGCAGCAAATAATTTTTAAAATGTTCTTTATGGCAAATGACAAGTTTCGAAAATATTTTAAGCATGCACAGATAAGTGGTCAGTACTATTTTGAGTGAGATGGTGACAGAATTTTGAAGGTATAACTGCCATGAATCCCGAATAATCTCAGTTTAACACTGACCCCATCTATTTCTCCCTCATACAGGGTTTCTAAGGGACTTTCACAAGGAACAAAGAAAGTCAAGGCAAATTACCGTTTATTTATTAAAAACTAATACCTAGACAAGTGTTTAATATTACAAATTCACTAAAAGCTGATCTGAATATTCACCATGGTCGCAGGATTCGTCACAGCCATGTCACTTTCTTGTGCTCTCCATGGCATTCCTGGAAAGGAGTATACAAAACAGGTCAGGTGTGAGTTCTTCACAGTATCCCTGACTTAATTTATAACTTCTCTTATGGAATTTAAGCAGAAATGGCAAGGAATTCACTGTCTTGACTCTATAGTTTTAAAGAAAAAGAAGAATGCTGGTCTCTTCACTTATGAGGTACAACCTACCTGTGATTAATTATTCTCCTACCGGCAATTATTCTCCATTCCAGCTCTGGCTGGGCATTGTATCATTCACTTCTGTCTTGGAAAAGGACAGATGATTAAAAGGTACATTAGTATGTGGGGGATGGGAAAATCCTCTGTATTGTCAGAAAAACTAAACAACCAATGAAAACCAACCATCTGTTTTGACAAATATATATATTACCAACAGAACTCTATTTTATACTACTGTTTATTACAGTGTCTCTCACTGAAAAAGTCAAAATTTTAGGTTTAGACCAACATCTAGTACATAGTACAAAGTCATTCAATGTTGTATATTTTGGTCATCTATCATCCCTAAAGAAAAAAAAATGGTTCTCAGCTGCATGGTTAAGCCAGCACCACATAAACCAAGGCAGCACATCCAGTTTTCGTACTAGGAAAGAATCTGGATCAAGGAAAGTGGGTGTTCAGTATAATTCATCTTACTGATGGATTTCTTGTAAAAATCTTGCTCAAGGGACTATCAGAGAGGAAAAGTTCTGAAAAAAAAAAAAGTATTTGACTTCCTAGTGACTTAGAACTTAAATTTAATGACTTATAATTTAATGACTTCAAAAAATGCATTTTCTTTGGAACTCAGCACAGTAAATTTTAATGGAAAGTCTTTGAAAACTTTTGTAACCATTGAGATTAGAATTGTACCTATTAGATTTCCTGTGTCTGCCTAGATCAGAGTTGAAACCTAAGGCTAACATGTCCCTACAGGCCACTGAATATCCAGGGACTCTTGTTAGAGAAAAGGTTTTCTTTAAACTGATAATTTTCAAGTAATTTCAAACTGTATACAATAAGGCCTCCATAAATGGTTCTGTCTTCTATTTCCTCTACTGACAGTAAGCAGGAAAGTATATTATTTTTAGTTTCAGTATAGGTATTATATTCATAGAATAAACATATTAATTTCTTCGTGCATTCTTCCCATTTTATTGATATATATATGTGCAAAATTTAAGGTTTACAATGGAGTTGAGCACTTTGCGCACGTATGTATCTTGTCTAGGTGACAAGGGCTTTCCCACTCTCTTTCTGTCCCTCCTCTTTCCCTCCCTTCCCTCCCTCCTCCCCCACATTACCCCCCTGTTTCACTTTGTTTTTTAAGTTCCATAAGAGTTGCGATCAGCTGAATGCAATTTCTACTTTCAGTGGTTTAGGATTATGCAGGAAGAAGTATGCAAAAGATAGGTGACTAGTGTAGCCAATTTCCCCTCCCAAATTTTACTACCAAACATGGCCAAAGCCACTCAGCACACCATTGCCTGAAGTCAACTTACAATTCTCTTTGTGATACTGAGATTTCTAAGTTATTATTTGAAGAAAAACTGCTTTGAAGGCATTCTCAAATATATGTTTATGTCTAAACTTTCATCTTGGGTACAGCTATACCATGAGGTTGATGGACCCTGGTAAAATAAAGAGAAGAACCCATTCTCTGTTATTACTCACATTGTGTTTTCACCAGCAATAACAGCGACAAAAATATATATTTTGGCAGCCTCACTTAATGTGTGATTTTGCATCTGAGTCAAATGAGAGATACAGCAGTCCCTCACTCAGAAGGAAGGGCTAAGCTATGTCTTCTCCAGTGAGCATCGGTCTGTTCACATAGGTTTCTGGGCTTTCCCTTCCATTCCTTTTTCACTACTACAGAAACCTAAAATCTGAGAGGTTGAACTATCAGTAAATATCACATTCGTTTCTTACTCTTTCATAACTGCTTGATATTGAGAGCATCTCAAACAGCCAAGCTCTTTCTCTGCCCTAGAGAATCCGGCGGTCACAGGTCAAGACTTAATAGTAGTAGTCGGGGTGCCTCTGAGCAGCAAGTGCACCGAGAGAACAGTACACTCTAGAAAATCAGTCTAGCAGCTCATCAAAAGTTTTCTTTATGAGCTCACAAATAAAACGAATTTCTGAAATCTGTAAGGACTTTACGTAAGCTCAATTTTCTTAGACCAAAAGGGAAATCATATTTTTAAATGTCATGTAAATGAGTTCCATGCTTCATTAAAATATCTTTGCTGTTGTATGTTTTTTTTGTAGTAAAATACATTGCTCATGAGTACATTTCCTCTCATAGGTCTCTTAAAGAAGATCATATATATGGAAGAACGGAAATGGAGGGGAAGTTATTATTTTGTCAGCATTGGTGGTTTTCCCGGAAGGTAATAAGTGTACATGATCAGTCTCCACCACAGCCTTGAGTTGCGTGGAAGCAGTAAGTGTGGAGTTGGGCACACAGACCTTGGACTCAGTTTTATTTGGAATCATATCCAATCACTAGCCAACAGATAATCAAATTACTTAGCACATTTGAGATTCACTTTTCTCCTCTATCAAGGGGGTTGAAAATATGCCATATTATTGATCTCAGTATTAAAAAAAAGGAAATAATGAATTTACCAGTGTTAACCACAATATCAAATTTCAATATATCTCCCATTTTATTAGTATATACATGTGATGCACATTGTTTACATCGAGCATGATAACTTTGTACACATACATAGCGCATCCACTTCCCATTCCCTTCCTCCCCGCCTTTTCTACCCTCATTTCCCTCCATAACCCAGCCCCTGAATTTCCAATATCTCAGCTCCTGATTCTCTTCTATCTTGGGCTTCTCATATTAGAGAAACTATGCACTATTGAGCATTCTGATTCTGACTCATTTCACTAAGCATGATGGACTAGAGTTATGTCCACTTACCTACAAATTATTCAAATCTGTCTTTAAATACTCAATATATTGGGGAGGTGGGGAATAGTCAGCACTCTTGCTCATTTCATAGATTCAAAAAGTGAGACTCAGAGAGGCAGCAACTGAGTTTGTAACTGCTGTCCCAGGGCTAGAGCTGTCATCATCTTCTTTCTCGTATTTACTGCTGCAACTAGTAAAAGCTGTTTGCAAAGTACCAGAAAAGGAAGGTTCAGAAATAAAATGACTCATTCAGACCACAAATATAGGTTCAAAACAGATATATATATAGTTTGTCTCTCAAGCCCCAAAGACAGAAGTCTTCTATTAATAGATTCTCTAGAAATCAATGCTTAATCTTTTGATAATGAATGTCAAGAATGTCTTAGTTGTATTTGAGAAAAATAAAAACATCATGCAATTGTTTCTTTCTTGTTTGTGCAAGAGGTGTACTCTCTAAACAATCTTTGCTTCATGGGAATAATTGGGATATTTCCACAGAAATGTGTGGACAACAAATAAATGAACTTAACACATAGAGTAGAAAACAAAAGGTGACCAGCTGGATGACGGGGCTGTAGGCTGAGGACCTTTAGGACAAGATGCTCATTAGGGTCTTTAGTTACCAGATGCTTAGACATCATTTAGTCAGTCACTTGCCTACTGACAAACAGCTTCTAATAACAGGGAAAAATCTAGAAGTTGAAAAAACTAAGATACATCTTGCTTAGTAAACTATAGATTTAAAAATAATGTAAGATACATCCAGGGTATTGTTTTTAATCACAGTAAAAAAGGTTCAAATGTTCATATGTCAAAATATTAAAGAAAATCTATGTATTTTAGAAGATACAATTCTAATGACTATTTTTAAAATCTATTCTAGCCTGCACTGTTGTGAAAGTTGTCAGATGAATAATGGTGGTGTATGACACTTCTTATTTTTTATTTAAGAAGATACATCTTGGAGAGCCATAATTTTAACTCCCTGGATCCGAGATCATGGTAGAGTACCTCCTAGTTCTTCCTTGGCTTATGCGAGGGCCTGTGTCATCTTCCATGCCTTCCTTATTACCTCTCTGGAAAATTGGTTGTTACCACTGCAAGTTGTGCATTCAGCAGAGTGCCTAGAACATGAAAGATGACAATAACTTTACATTATTAACTTATACACAGCCTATGATATTAGCATTCTATTAGAATTATTTAAAAAGACATAATACCTGAATGGAATTATAAAGTAATATCAATAAATAAATTATGAGATAGTTGTAGGAGTGTCCTTATTTATAGATATCATGAACTACAAAGAAACTATGATATATGATTAGGAGATACTATGAATTATGAGATAATTATGATGGAATATATGAGATATGATGGAATGAGGAGATAAATCTATCCAAACCTTGTACTGTCTCATAATGATTACAATAATATGACTTTATAAAGATTTACAAGTACAATTTATCCAGTTATAAATTTAGTTTATAACTGGAATCTTAGGCTTAAACCTAGCTATATATACATTAAAATACCACAATAAGGTCCTTAACTTTCTTAATTTATTTTCATTAGTTTGGAAAAATTTTGCTCATAGTCTCTAAACTGAAAACAATTTTAAAACAACTAATCGAAAAGCAAACTGATTCAAATCTAGGTTATTTAAAAGAAGAACATAGAATAGTTTTCAGGTAATCACCATCCTATGAAGAAAGTCTTAGTTACGTGATATAATAACTCTTTCCTTTCTTCGTGGTACTTTTGGTTTGTAAATTAGCTTTGAAAAGCACTTTTGATAAAGATGAGTGACTCTACATGCAAATTAATGTTACGTTTCACTGCAACTCCTCACCTGTGCTCTCTGACAAAATAACAAAAGACAGCCTGAATCAGCCACAAAGCTAACATAAAATTCAGTATAGCCTACCTGACATTTCAGTACAAGCACATTTAGAAAATCAAAAATAAGTCCGGACAAAATTACAAAATATTTGGAACAGGACTCCTGTAAAGACTTTCATTTTATAGTGACTTCTGATTCCTTAAAGACGTACATCGGCTTTTATTCTCCTGTGAAAGCACTGTTGCTACACGAGGTGTCTGCTTAAGAAGATCCACTGTTTAGAAGGTTGTTCTTCGGTCGGAATTGCGTTTCAGTGACCTCCCAGTGGTTCTGCTATTTTGCACAGCTGGCTCTGCCCTCTGTGTTCCCTCAGAACGTGAAACGGAAAAGCGTAATGGTCATGCAGGCACAGGAACCTCGCTGTGAAAATTTTGGTTCTTCTCAGAGTACTCATCAAGACAAATCCGTTTTCTGGCAGGTCATTCTTGAAAATAGGCATTAGTACACTGGCTAGCACATTTTGATAACTTTCTACCCACTCTCATTTGTTGACTTTTCTTTGATTGGCAAGTTTTGCCAGTTTTGTTCGTTGGCTGTATGTGGCTTTAGAAATAAAAGAATAATTTCTCATCTACCGCTAGTTTATGCACTAATTTAGTTAAACATTTTATTTCCCTAAAATTGCTGATTATGTTTGTGAATTATTGGTGTAGTTTGCCATTGCATGCACATGTCAAGAAATTTCTTGACTAATGTTTCTGTCTACTGTGAAGCTGAATACCAACGAGCGTTAACTCGGTTTTCACGGCCGTTCACACATTCTGTCTGAAGCCCCAAGGCAGCATTCGAAGAGCAGGGAGGGTAGCTGCTAGTAGAGGTCACGTGAAGACAGATCCTGTGGACATATGCACTGAAATATAGATTGATCTTGATAGATACTAAACAGGTTTTGCTAATCAAAATAAGTGATACACAAACTGATTTGACAAGTGGTCACATGTCTAAATGCATGTGCCACAACTGAATCAATGAATAACCTCTGTTAGTCCATGTAATTCATGTAAAGGTCCTGTGTCTTTCAGATTTTTAACTTCTGGATTCCCGTCAAAATGGTGACCAAGTAACAGAGTTGCCCAACGTCTCCTCATGGACCCAGTTAAAAAGATGAAAATAGAGTTAAAAAAAAAAAAACCTGCCTGTTCAATGTAGCTAGGACAGGGAGGAGCACACCAGCTGAAAAGAGGCCTGGGAAACATAGAAGACGGGGTGAGAAGCAGCAGCCCAGAAAGTTGTTCCAAGCTGACTTTGAACAACTGGAGATCAGCAGAATCCACAGATGGAAGAAAGCCCAGCTGGACCCTGGAACCTCTGACTGAGCTAGTGGAAGAAAGAGAGACTCCGCAACTTAAAGGAGGCCGTGTGAAGGTCAGAAATCCTGAAGACATACCAGAAGTGAAGCATAACAGTAGCCAGGAAGCACCCCAGGACATCTGAGGGCAGCCCTGAGCTGCTGACATCCACAGACAGAAGAAAACCCACCTGGAACCTCAGATAGAGGCAAACGCAAATCTAAGAGAAGTGGGAATTGACAGTAGCTGGTAGCCGCAGTCCAAAAATGACCCTGCAGGTAGTGTATACTGCAAATGCAATGCGAACTTCCCCTAGAAAAGGCCTCCTGGAGTCCAGATCAGAAGCAGTATGTGGCAGCCATTATGGGCAATGATGTAATCAGGAGCCATTTTTTTTTAAGAGCATGAATACTATTTAGAGTAAAAGAAAGCTCAGAAGAGCACATCAGGGTTTAGGGGGTCTCTCTTAAACAGTGCCTAA
The DNA here is from genome assembly GCA_004027205.1 of Ctenodactylus gundi. Lineage (NCBI taxonomy): Eukaryota > Metazoa > Chordata > Mammalia > Rodentia > Ctenodactylidae > Ctenodactylus > Ctenodactylus gundi. Next base: position 56,195 of record PVKB01000842.1, read on the forward strand.
AAAGAAACTGGCACATGAGACAGCTGTGGAAAGGACAGTCTAGTGGGAGCACCTCCATGGGTGGAGATCCCTTCCCCACGTGGAGGGAAACCAAGACAGGTGAGAGCTTTGCTGAGGAGGCTGGGGAGGCACAAGACACCTCAGAGGACACGAGATTGCTAGGTCCTCCCTCACTGCCTACTTCCAGCACATCACCTAGAGGAATGTTGGCTTCACCATTCCACACTCACTTACTCATTCAAAGAAACCTCTCGGCTAGGCCTTTAAAGTGAAGTCCCTCAACAACAGAAGCATGGGAAGAAGGCAGGGCAACAAAACACCCACAGAATGCCTGAGACCCCAGAAACTAATGGCATGGGCTCGGAAATAGTGGAACTCATGGGGAGGAAAGTTAAAAAGCAAGTACATGAGTTGAACACCCAGTTCAGAAAGATATTCTCAAAGAAATGTAAGCATCAGCAGGTTTAAAGAGGAACTTAATAACCAAGTAGCTGGATGAAACAGCTGATGGCTGATTCAGAGAGAACCAGTCTCAGAGTTATGGATTTGGGAAGAAAGAGCAGAAGACAGCACCAAAGGGGGAAAAAAAAACTTTATTCACTGAAATCATGCAAGAAAATGTCCCAGATCTAGAAAACAAATTACTTTTCAGGCACAAGAAGCTTGTAGAACACAAAATAGCCTCAACCAGCAATGGGACTCACCACAACACATCATAACTAAAATCACTGAAATACAAAATAGAGAATTTTGAAAACAGCAAGAGAAAAACAGATATTATTCTACCAAGTCAACCCAATTAGAATTACTGCAGATTTCTAAATGCAAACATTAAAGTCCAGAAGAGCCTGGAGCAAGATATTTCAAGCTTTAAAAGACAGCAAGTGTCAACCCAGGTTGTTGTATCCAGAAAAATCATCCCTGAAAATTGAAGGAGAAGTAAAAACTTTTCATAACCAAGAATCCTTAGAGAAATTTGCAGCGACTGTCCTAGTATTGCAGAAAATACTTCAAAGAATCTTTCCAAGAGACAGAGACAAGCGGCACTAAAGAACATGGAGGAAAGAAAACATCTAAAGAGAAAATGGAAGATGTAACAAAAATATAGATTGATATTTGAATTATTTGACTGTTTTTTCTCTAAAACAGTACCAGCTATTTCATAAAATCTGTGAAACTTCCCCCATAATCATTATTTTAATAGTATATTAGTATGAAAAGCATAATAATTATATTCGATCTGAGGGATTGGTATGAAATCTTTTTTAAAAAGTGGTATGCATGAATTTATGAATGTACATGTAGATAAAATAACAAACCAAATCTGGCAAAATGTTAGTGATTCGTGAAATGAGAGTAAATAATTTATGAAAGTTGAGCTCCTTCTCACGCTGCAACTCTCTGGCTGGGCCTGGCGGTCAGTGGCCATCCATGGGACCAGTGCCACCTCTAGGTTCACCAATCAGTTTTGCTGGGTTACCCGTGGCACCATCGTACAGAATGGAACCAGCACCTTGGGAGTGCTGGGAGGCTGCAAGCACACAGCACACCCTGGAGGTGATGCTGGAAGTGTGCTACTAGGGCACTGAAGCTGGTCGGGTGGCACGGGAGCTGTGCAAGAAAGTTCCTGTGCGCCTGCCCAAGCTCAGCCCAACACGCTACAAGCTGGTGTGTTGTGTGGTACTGGGGCCGCTAGCTGGGCAGGATGCACACGTGGTCAGCCGCGCACTCTAGGACACAGCATGCCATGGACTGGCCTGTGTGTCCTTCACCAATGCTTCCCTTTTTGCTGTGGCCGCTGTGCATGGGCTCTACTGAGAGTAAGAAGGCCTCAAATCCTGCAAAAATGGTTTATTATTCCAGGTGGGGCCCCCTTGGGGCTCACATCCTAATAAATAAATGTCTATCAATAAATAAAAGTGGTCCATAAATAATAAAAACAATAATAATTTATGAAAGTTGAAAAAGGTTCTGAAATAAGTATGCCATTTAATCTATTGCTTTATGTGTAATAAACTTATGTGGTGTAGATTTAAGTTCATTTAATGTAGCAATTCACTTATTCAGTCTTTGATATAAGTTTATCCTAAGAAAACTGATTGATGCAGTGATAACCTGAATGTCTTTTGAATGTACAGACATTTACCTTTCAGTACTCAACTGAGAAATTTGATATTTAACTTCTCTCTTTTTCTTTCTCACATTTCTAGCCTTATGAATTTCACTGTTACAGTTCTTTTCTTATGTGGACTGGTGGGTGAAGCCGTATTAAAAAATCTCAACAAAGATCTAGCAGGATACAGAAAAAAATACAAAACCTTTCACCAAAGCACCCCTATAAGGGCTCTACTGGACCCCGAGAAGAGGCATCAAGATATGGCCACTGCAGCCCCTTGTAGGGGTGGGAGGCTGAGCTCTAAAGTGGTGATTTGTGTGGTGAAGTGAGTCAGGCACAGAAGATTAAGTATGTTAAATATTGCATAGTTTTTATGATCTGGACAATCCAGAACACAGGCATTCCATAGAACCAAATGGGTGCAATAGGGGGAGATGGGGAGATGGGGAGGGTGTGGGAGGGCCAAAAATGAGGAGAGGAAGGGATTGCAATGTTGATGTGATGTATACATGCACAAAATACTCAAGTTCACTTTAAACATTATGCATAACGTACATATATTAATAAAAGTGGTGGGGAAAATATTTTAATTTCTAATTGGCTTCATTAGTCTAAAACACATTATTTCTTGAAGTTGAGTTCAAAATGAAGTACTGATGTGTATTAAAACATGAGTAGGCCTTGAATATATTGTGCTACTTGAAAAAAACTAATCATGAAAGACCACTGAGTTTATGCATTTTAAACGGATAAATTGTATTGTATATTAATTATACATGTGTAAAGCTATTATATCAAAACACACATAAGCACAGCATATACTGATTTATTAAAATGGTTTCAAGATTCATTTGTTAATTCTAACTCCTGAAACTTGCAAATGTTTTTCGAATCAATTTATCTGTATGTTAACTAGAAAAACTAATACATTATATAATTTACACAATGAGATGCTAAGAAATAAAACTAACAACTATTTTGGTTCAGGCTAGCAAGATCCTATGGTTTAGATATTATATTCAGGCAAGTGACTAATTATGTATTAATGTTTTTCCAATATAAACTTTTAAAAAATTGCTAGTACTTCCTGATTGACAAATTATACAATGCCTCTTTTATTTTTAGGTGCTTCTGTAGCTTTCATTTCTATTTAAATTATAGTGTAATAACTAATTATATAGAATGACAGAAATGTTGAGAGAAGCAGACTTATGTAGGAAAAACAAATTTATGCCAAAGACCAAACTCTCTCTCTCTCTCTCTCTCTCTCTCTCTCTCTCTCTCTCTCTCACACACACACACACACACACACACACACACACACACACACACTTCTCATGTTTACCTGTAAGAACAGGCTATGTTTTAAAAGAGTTTTCTTCTGCAAATTTACTGCTGCAGTTGCATGTGTTAAAGGCTTGGTGATCAGTGTACTGCTATAGTAAGGTGGCAGAACTATTAGAAGAGTGGCTTAGTGGGAGGTATAAGATAATCAGTGCGGTGCCCTCACAGGAGACACTGCAACTCCAGTCTCTCTTGCTACCTGATTGCAATGAGGTGAGCAGTTTCCCCACCATGAATGATGGGCCTCATGATAGGCCCAAAAGCAATGCAGTCAACCCACCATGAGAGAAACCTCTAAAACAATGAGCTGAAATAAATATTAGTTCAGGCATTTTTGTTATAGCAATAGAAATTTAACTAACATATGGACAAATATAAACGTACTTGGGCAAACAGGTCCACTTGTTCCAGGATTTATTCATATATATAAGCTTTCCATGATGTTAAATGAGAAAGTTGAATATAACTGCAATCTACACGTTATCTTAAACACTAAGGAGTTAAAGGACAAGTACTGTCATTGAGGGCCTTATAATCCAGCACAGCTATGGCTACAAAACTAGAAAGTAGACACAAGACGATATGTGTCAACTCTACTCTGAGCGGGAAAAAGACCTTAGTATATCCTACTAGTGTCAGCCTTCTCAAAGAACATTGTTAAGAACAGTGCTCTCTGTCTCTTTGTGATTACCGACACAGCTATATTGAGGGTGAGCACTGGTATAAGTTGTGACTGTCCCGTCTACCTCTTCTGATATCACTCCAACAGTTCTACACTAATGTTACAGTGTCAAAGGACTCGGTATCAGTGGGAGGGAGTGAAAGTCTTAACTCCCATTTGGCCTTCATTGATATCGCTCTGGCAGGGGATGTTGGGTGCCTCGTTACACAGATCACAAGGGCTTCAAAGTCTAGGCCTTTCTATTTTCTTGCCATGAATAGAGATGGGGTCTGATTTTTTTCCATGTATTTATTTTTGTTTAGCGTGAGCACGATGGCCATTATCTAAACATCTTCTGTCTTGCTAGGTTCCTGTTGATTCCCTGGCTAGAGAGAAGAGGACTTGTTGAAGCTTTTGTCTTTCATTTGTGATCTTTAGGACTTTTGGGTTGATAGGTTTTTTTTCAGCTCTAAATACGAGGAATACGCAGGGAAAAGAAAGAAAACCCAGGCAAGCCACCACTGGGCTATTCTGTAGGTGTCAGTGTCACTAGCCAGGCTATCTTCTCTCCACTATTCCAAGCCCTTACATTCTTGGAAGTAGAGAAAAGCACACCCATACTCTGTTCGCGGAAGCAGAGACCTGAATTCTGAAAATATTTTAAACTTGAAAAGGCTTAAGGAATTTGAAAACTTAGCATGACTCTTTCAAATTATACAAAAGATTACTTCGTTGTAATATTTTTATATTTTTCTGAACACTATTCTCAAACTAGAAGTACAAAAAATACACTATGTCAGTATAGAATCGTATGGACCAAAAAAGATAATTTTATTTTGATATATTTTAAACTTTTCTAAAGATTAAAATCAAACTAAAGATGCAATGACTGGCACAGATATAGAATCTTATGGAGCAGTTGCTACTTTTCTATCAAATAGTAGAAATATGGGGACAATGACCTTAGGAGTCAATTTAATTAATGTGGCCCAAATAATACACTAGATAAGCTTTCTATGAAAAATTATAAGAACAAAATAAAAAGAAGAAGAGAAGGGGAGAGATAAAATAACCACAAGAATATAAGTTTTAAAGAAGGTTCTTGAGGGAAGGTCTTTGGTAGAGAAAAATTGCATCATTCCAACAAGTAACAATAGATAAAAACCGAAGAAACTGAATGCCACGTCTTTCAATACTCTGGAAAATTTTAATGCGTGTTAATCATTACCATTTTCTAATTTTAATCCCTGCAAATAATGCAGTTAAAATTGTTCAAAATATTGGATTAGTTAAAAATAAAATTCTCCCTTTACTAGTTTGTACATAATTATGATTCTAAAGTAAGATAAGACAGCTATGTACTGACTTCAGTAATTTTCAACTTCCTTTCTGTTTTCGAAATGTGAGGCCCTTTCTATTTGTTTTGAATCGTTAAACATTTAAAAAGTTATTTTAATTATGTTTATGTTTTTCTGTTCAAGCGGCAGTTCTTTCATAAATTTGTCAATTTTCTATGACAATCATCATAAAACGATTCAACTAATATTTGCTCAGTGGACAGCAGTATTTTTAAAATGTATATGCTCAGGTGATTTTATCCAGTTAATGAATGCCATATTCTAAGTTATTTTGATTTATTTCACATTTCTTTCCAAGCATCCAAGCCACCTCCATGCTTTGAATCATATTTTTCAATTTTTTTAAATTTTATATTTTCTTTACACTAAGCCACTTTTGAAACAGTTGGTGCTCCTTCAAGATTGGTTGACATCACTATTTGATATTTTCATGTGGTAAAACTTGAATCCACATTCAGGAGCACAGGTAACTTCAATGTAAATTACTGGAAGACAATCACATTGGGCTTAAATTGTTCAGTAAAGTTGACATGTTGTTTTTCTGCCAACACTATCTCCTGGACAGGCGACTCATGCATAAACACACCGTAAATTTCATAACAGATGGAACTACAATACTTAAAGGCCAAACATAAGTCCTTTTGTCAGTCAACATATTACATACTTCTAGCTTAGGCTTATAATTTGAGTAAAGTTCTAGAATTTACAAAGTCCTGACAAATACTTCAGCATAATTTTAGGTGCAAGACGTGCATAATGTCAGCCCAAAGGGATTGCCATGTTGCCAGCACTACATAAGGCATGGAATGATAAAGAAATCTAAAATGATTTGAGATCACCAATAGCTGACTAAACTGAGTCCTTTGTTAAGAATTTAAAGCCTGGCACAGAGGCACAGGCCTGAAATTCCTACTTGTAATTCCAGTACTCTACAAAGTTTAAGCAAGAAGACTGAATGTTCGGTCCCGTCTGGACAAGTTAGTGACTTAGCAAGACCCCTTTTCAAAATGAAAAAGGGGCTGTGGGTGCGGTACAGTAGGAAAGCCCTAGGGTCAACTCCTAGTGTCACAAGAAAAAATTCAGTTTAGTCGTATTTCACATAAATTGTTAAAATTAAAGTCATGGTCAATAATCAGAGCACATAGAACTCACTAAAATAAGAAAATATAGGAAGAGAAAGTGTTTCTAAAAGGAAATGTATTTTAAAAATGAAGAAAACTTATCAAGACCACTCTAAAATTATTAAGATGTTAAAAATAGTCACTAAGAAAAGATATGAGTGTCTATAGAAGGATTGTAGATACAAACATGCTTCTCAAATTATTCTTCATAGGCATGTCGTTTTGATCATAATTGTTTCCTATCACCTGTTTCACCCATGTGTTGTTGTGAATTTGCCCCTTAACATCACTTTCAAAGACAAAGAGGTAATATGGATATGGGTATGATTTTCTACATGACAGAACTACAGCCTATTGGTGCAAGAATAACCTTTGCTGCTCAAATATCGGAACCAGTGACACATTCAGCTATAAGTGCAAAAAATGTCCCCAAGATAAAATAGGCTATTCGGTCAGAGTAGCTAAAATAATTCTGATTTTCCTCATGGCATGAGGAATGAGGAATGAATTGATTCAGTTCATATGGACAACCCCCAATGAGATATAGAGAAAAATGCAAAATGAAATGAGTCAGTTATAATCATGGATAGTAAGTCAGTCACAAAAGAATAAGTGGTTTCTTTTTTATTCCCAGAGATGAATGCAACCGTTACATGTCATAAACATATATTGATAAAAATTAAAGGAACAAGAGAATAAGGAAAAAGACATTGAGAAAATGAGATTTCTGCTTGAATCATTGCTTTCCATATCTCCCATCACAAAATACTCTTACCATGATGTTTTCTTCTTCTGAGTGAAGTTGGGCCAGCTACATAAAGTTTGTGGGGATGCAGAGCAAAGCAGAAGTGAGGGGCCTCATTTAAAAAAAATCGAAATGAAGGGCTGGAGGAATGGCTCAGCGGCTAAAGCGCTTGCCTAGCAAGTGTTATGTACCCGAGTTCGATTCCTCAGCACCACATAAGCTGGGCTTTGTGTGGCATGCCTGTAATACCAGCACTAGAGAGGCTGAAACAGGAGGATTGCTGTGAGTCCAAGGCCAGTCTGGGCTCCGAAGTGAGTTCAGGACCAGCCTGGACCACAGAGTGAGACCCTGCCTCAAAAAAATAAAAATTAAAAATTAAAAAATTAAAAATCAGTATGAATTTCATGATGATAATATTGAGGATTATTAGCCCAAGAAAAGGATCCTTCTAAGCATGGGTCCTGCATGCAGGAGTCAACCCCACAAAAAAGGGCAAAGTGTTGAACTCATGATGTAATCTGACAATAGCCACCAGACCCTTTTTCATGTATATACTCTCTTACATATTTGACCTAATTCCAGGGCTCTGTATGTACAGTGTATATGAGAAATATCAGAGTTTTGTATCTACACAAAATATATTGTCCTGCTGCTGTTATAATAAAGGAAATTTAATATTACATATAAAGTGTGGGTGTTTTTAAAAATTCCAGTAGGAATGTTTTGTTAATGACATAAAATGCTGTTACATGAGATCAACAGGAAACATGATAGCTTGTTTCCTCTCTCCTCATAGTCATCATTTTCTTCTCTGCATATTCTCAAAACTAAGAAAGCATTTAGTAAAATATTAACAGTGATTAATTCTTGGATATGAAATTATATATATAATTTTCTTTGTGATTTTCTGGTTATGCTACATTTTCAGCAATGAACACTTATTACTTTTACAAGAAGGAGAAAAAAGGAGGAGAAAAAAACAATGAAAAAGAATTCGCCTAAAAATGATTTTCTAGACATAGTTAAAGCAATAAGCTGTTTGATCCGTAATACAACTGGACCTCCTGAACACGTGCCACTTTTTTACTGTCTCTGATAGAGTCCTCTGGAGTAACGAAATTTAGCTCAGGAAACAGGGTTTTATCTCAGCCTACACAGTTTTCTTGGTCTACTTGTCCTGCTAGGTGTTTCCATTTGCTACACTCTAGAAGAGTTTAGTGCCATGATTTTTAAGGTATGGGTTAGGAAATTTTGTACCTGAAATTACTCTAAATGGTCACATGGTGTGTACCTTGCAATGACTTCTTCTTAGAACAAAAGCAATTCTGCGATCAAAGTAATAAGAACCAAGTGAGAGTCACAAGTCTAAATGATGACCTGAAAAGTTCAGAATTTTGAAACACAGAAGCGTGGGTTCCCCCACAGCAAAGCTGAGATAAGGATTTAGATACAGGGAGTTTATTTGGGAGATGATAACAGGAATTGCCTGTAGGAAAGGAGAAAAATGAGATGAAGGAAGAAACAAAATAAATCAATGACAAGAACACTACTGAAACTTTTATTACTCTCGGTAGATGGCTGGCATTCAATTACTCTGTGGCCATCTCAGGAGCTATGAGAAATTCCTCCTGAAATTTTCCCACCAAGAAAGCTGAGACAGTAAATCTCCCCGTGAATTAAGGGTGTCTTTGGAGCCATTAACTCACTTGCAATTCTTGGATGGCCACATAGGATCTATGGAAGTTCTGTAGGCTTTGAAGAGAAACAGCAGAGTGTACAGATGGGATGTCATCATGTGCTTAGACCTGCCAGCACTGCAGCTGGAACCAGAGGGGAGCTGAGGAAATCTGACATGAAGCTATAAAATGATCAAAAGTAGAAAATGAAAAGCAGGAACATGAAATTTGGTGGATAAATATTTTTCAATGTGATCTTGGAACCAAAAAAAGAAAAAGAAACATCTCTCATTTCACCTGTTTGCATTATTGTTGGGGAGGAAGAGGGGACCAAATGAGAGGAAGCAGAGGGCATGACCTCAGATTTTCCTACATACTCCTTGCCCTGACAAAAATTTCATGTACAAGTTAAGGACATGGGTCACGGGAAGACAAATCAAAACACTACTCCTAGATGTAGATGTAAATCATCTCTGTGGCACTTCATAAAGATGAAATCTATTTGTTCTATAAGTCTTCTATTTCTCATATATCCAAGTAGTTCTGCATCTCTGGATACCCACCAACATTTATTTTTTTAGAGAGTAATTATTTTAGTTTTTGTTAAATAGTGAAACCCAAAGTAATCACTAACCCACAGGTTTATGAACTACAGTGGATCTACAAGTAATCTGGACAGTCGTTTTGGGCATGTCCAGATTTGCCTTGAAAGAAATGTTCAGAGAGCTGGAGGAATCCAGCACCACGAATCATTTGATGAGACCGTCCTCTGTGGTCTTGGTACCTTCCGCTAGCACTCAACACAGTCTATATTACTTGCCTGATTACCCAGAAACTAAAAAATTTTACAACTAATGAGATTTTTCTCTTACACACCTTTGCACAATATTCAGTGCATTGCCTAGGAGACCAATACTAATGTGCTGAGTTAATAAACAAAGTATTTTCTAGGTTGTCACAGCTGATTGTGTCAAAAAAAAAAAAAAAGTTCACACCATCATAGCTCAAATTATCTGAAATCTGAATTTGGTCCCATAGCTACCAAGCAGAGTATCCTTGGATTAGTCAACAACCTTTCCACAGTCTCATTTTTTTCCTCATCTTTACAGATAAGGTAGTTGAGAAAATGATCCCTAGAGTGCCTTCAAGCTCCTGCAGTCAGTGATCTATGTGTCGCAGCTGTTAGCTCATTAAGGTGCACCAAAGGAATTCTGTCCCCAATTCTCCACTTGGCTTTCCAAAATACCTTTGAATATACTGTGACTAATGGTGTGTTTATGGGTAACTGTGTCGATTGGATAAAAAGAGATTTTAAACCAGGAAGTTACTAAGGAGGTCTGAACCTTTCTTCTTTGTAAGTTTGAAAAGCAGTTATTTATGCTCTAGAAAATTTTCTGCCATCTTCCTTGAGTTCCATTTAAATTTCTCATCTTCAATTTCACAAATCTAGAAATGTATATGACCCTTTTGGTCACAATAGGTACCACTTGTATTAAAGAACACATCATTTGATTTTGCAACTTTAGTTTCCAGTTAAGCAATAAACAACAACAACAACAACAAAAACCAGATAATTTTCATTCATGTTATCAACGAGCCTTTTGCTTATCTAGAACCTATGAAACAAGTTCAAGATATTTTAGTGTGCTAAGGAAAGAAGTCCAATGCAGACCTAACAGTCTCACCATCTATTCAGATCCCAAAAACTTGACATTTAGTCTCATAAACATTTACTTTTAGTAGGGTTTTTACTCATGGGTATCCCAAAGAAACAAGGTAGTGAAAAATAAGTAGAAATAAAAATCATGAAACCTTTCAAAACAAAGCAATACATTGAAAATGGTATTTTAATGAACTTGAATATTTGAGAGAGAAATAGAAAATTTTACAAGAACAAATATATTTTTAAAAGGCTAATCATTTTATTCAGATGACTGTATCTGAGGGCTTTTTATTTTCTTTTGTTTGTTTTCAAGTTTTAACTCTAAAAGCATACTGGAATGGCTTTTCCCTAAAATCAAATCAGAATCTCACAGTCTGTGCAGATTCCCCACGAAAGTAATATGCACATACTTCTTCACAACATCTAAAATTGTCATGACAGGTAAAATTGTAAGATGTACTCATGTATCTCAATAACTGAAAGGGCAGTGAAAATAAAGAGGTAACTGTGCCTGAGGATAGGACTGAAAATTTAGTAATGGCTCAAAATTTTTGAGAAAATCCAGAATGTAGTGCCACGTATCTGAGGGTATATTGACATTAATAATAAAATAATAAGAAGAAGAATGCTAGGGAACAATGTGGATGAATTTCCAGAGAATTAGGTTAAACAGAAAATGGTTAACCCCAAAAAGTATTGTGCTACCTCACTCTACTGATGTAGCATTCTTGAAATGATAAAATCACAGGAATGGATAACAGAGTAGTGGTTCTCCAGGAAGGAAAGTAAGAGAGAAGGTAGGTGTGGTTACAAAAATTCTACCATAGGGAGTATCCATGGTAGTAAAATTTTCCAGTATCTTAACTAGTGGTGTAGTGGTTACACAAACTTACACATGTAATAAAATTGTGCAGAACTTAAGTCATGTTTGACATAATCAATTGCTTAACCACAACCAACCTCTGAGGTGCACAGAGGTCCATCTAGAGTAGGAAATCATAAGATCATTGGATTTTATCATTGTCAACTTTTAACTGGTGAATTCTAATATGATACATTAATTATACAAGATGTTCATAATAAAAGAAACTCACAAAAACGAAAGAATTCCTCCATACTTTCTCTTACAAGTGCTAGTGAGTCTACAACAACCTCAAAATAAATTTCCGTTACAAAACTCAACTATATAGTATAGACACCCATTAAGTAAATGACTCAAATACTTGAATTGGCACTGAATAAGAAGGTGCCCAAATGAAAATTATATCTATGAAAAGTAATCAGCCTCACCAGCAATCAAGCCAACGCATAAATGCATACGAAACATCACAGGTCTGCTAAAACTCAGAACATCTGATAAAACTAAACATTAGTAAAACAACCAGAAATTTCATTTTAGTCTTCAGTCTTTCTAGATATTATCATTTTATATATATATATATATATATATATATATATATATATATATATATGTGTGTGTGTGTGTGTGTGTGTGTGTGTGTGTGTGTGTGTGTGTGTGTGTATATATATATATATATATATATATATATATATATATATATATATTTGTGTATTATCAACTTCTATTGTCAAAATAGTGGTGCTTTGGTGCTCCAGAAATGAGAACGCAACACAAAGCAAAGCAAACAGAGCTATTTCAGGTGGTGCAATGGTGCCCTGCTGGTGGGCGTATAAATAGAAACGGAGACATTTCCCCATCCGGTTGATGATGACCACACCTTTGACTGAGAAATTCCCCTTCTAAGCATTAGAGAGGTGCTTGCACAGGTGTGCCAACGATGTGTGTTCATAGGAATGCTCACAGCTACCTAATTTTCTCCTGTAAAAACTGGAAATAGCTCGTGCTCATTTACAATAGAGTGGATAAATAAATAGAATATATCAATAAAATGCAATTTTTGTAGCAACTTGGAGATATGTAAATGATGTATATTCACACATTGCAACATGGGAAAATTTTGGAAAATATAGCATTAAGCTAAACACACAGGCAAATGGATACATAACAGCACGACTGCTATTAAACACACAGTTCTAAACGATCTGTCTCATTTAAAAATAGTTACATAGATAATATGCATATATGCAAAGACAAAAAGAAAGCAAAGACAGCTTTCCAAGTTAGCACAGCACACATGGAGGGGGTTGCTTACATAGGAAGCAAGGGGAAGGAATTCTGAAATCGGAGGTGCACCTCAAAATCTTGATCCAAATTGTTTCACATATTTGCTTCATAATTGTTTATCAATCTGCATATACTTCTTAAATGAAACATGTGAAAATGTTGCAAACTTAAAAAATAAAATGTGATTAAAAGATAGTAGGATTTTTGCTGGTTTTTATTTGTTTGTTTATGCAATCTGCAAACAAATTAAAAATCAATAACGCAGGGTTAAAACACACAAAAGAAGATCAGTTGCAAGTTACAGTATGCAAACACTAAGCATTTTATAATATACTCTCTTCTCACTTGCACTAAGAAAATATCAAATACAGATGAAAATAACTGGCTGTCCATAGTGCAATAAATCCTACTCATTTGTGCATGGACAATGAAAAAGCATACATAACTTGATGATTTCGTTGGAGAAACCTACATTGGCAACTTTTGCCCTTATCGTTCTTTATCTGAGTAGTTATTTATGGCCTAACTGCTAAACCACATTTCTAGTCCTATAATAAACATCTAATAAATATGTTTAGCATAAGTATATTTTTATATGATAAAAATTCAAAGATTAGATTTTTCATCAGAATCAGGCATTCACCAGAATGCCTTTGAACAAGAACAGATTATAGTGTTATTTTCAGGAAAGGAACAAAATAAAAAAGACCAAAGATATTTTCTTTTTTGCTGCCTGGCATATTTTGCAATTTTCATCTTACAAATACATGTACACGGCTTTTATGTTTAGTGGAACATACGATAGACAAAAGTCATTTAAAAATTAAAACTGAGAGTGATAACTTACTGATTAGATTAAATCACTGAAAATATAAAGGAGACCAGTCAAGCTCACTATTATTTTGATCATTTATTACCAAAGTCTTAGAAAATACAATCTAATTCACTTTAGATTGGTTTTGTTTAGTAATTGGTTGTTGCTCTATAAAACAAGAGCTACCAGTGGAGACAGATAGACCTTCAATTAATCAGTTACAGTTTTAGTCTTCAAAATTAAATGTGGAAGTTAAGACCGATTACTCTATTCCAGTCTTTAAAAATTTTTTTTCTCTTACTTTCTGCTTCAATCCACAATTTAAATCTGCATATAATTCTTCTTGTGATAATTGTTTGAGCATTAAGCTTGTTTAACTTTGTAGGCTCAGGATCTAGGATTTCCCAGAAAGTATCTATTACTTTAACAAGAAACATTAATGCTGGAGAAGTAAGGTTTACATTCCCAGGATTCTCTTATACCCTACAGTTGAGCGACTTCTCTTGGCCTCTCTCTGATTTCATCCTACATCTGTCTTCAGGCAAGTTCATGTCAAAAAAGCAAATCATTTCGCAAAATAATGACCTACACAGACTTCACTAGAGATTAAAACACAATCATGGTTGTATGTGAGGCAAAAATACAGCGTTCTTATTTCATTGTAAGTAACCATCATCAGAAACCTCTTGTCAAGATAATTTTGTTTCATACTGCCATTCAAATCTTTTCTCTCTTCTGTTAATTTTAACAAACACTGCCAGAGGAACTTCCCCAGAGGTTTCAGGGATTTGCACTGCCACCAAAATGAAAGGGCCTGTTCCGTGTTCTCACCAGTGCTGGTGTAACTGCTGTTCTTAATTTTTGCAAGTCAAATGGATGAAAGTGGTCTCATTAAACTTTCGTATTCATTTCTCTCACTACTCATAAGGTCGAGCGCTTGTTCACACACTTTACTAACCATGTGGGCATTGTCTTCTCTCACATCTTATACTCTGGCTCTATGTATTCCATATTGTCTTTTTCATATAAAACAATTCATGTGCCCTTATTACTTATTATAGAAATTCACCTGTTGTGTCGATCGTGCGTGTTGCAAGCAGCTCAGCATTTCCTATCAACCTCATGCTGAAATAGATTTTCTAATTTTGTGCAGACAACTATTTTTGTCATTTACTTTTTTTCCCTTTTGACTTGCAAGCTCTCCCCATTCTGAGATTACAGTCTCCTAAATTTTCTCCTAATATTTTATTTTTTTAATTCTTGTTTACTTTTTTATTATTATCTAGTTCAGATAATAGAATTCACTCATCTTAGGCAGTTTGATGAATTTGGTAGATAGTCTCAGAACCTCCACAGAACTCAAGGTATTGTACTTACCCATTATTCTGAAATGTTTCCTTCTGCAATTTGACAACTGATTACTTTTCTTGACGCCTGATCTCAGGCAAGTGCTGATCTGTTTTCTGGTTCTATAGTTTTGCCTTTTCCTGGAATTTTGGAGGAGTAAGTATACAGAGTTTGATGGAACTTCCCTATTTGTCTTCCTTCATTTGTGTATTTAAAATGCACTCATATTTATGTATATTTTAATCAATTTATATTGATGAGCAGTATTCCATAGTGTACATAATGCATGACTTGACTATTGATCTACTGCTTAATAGATATTTTAACAGCATCTAATTTTTGGTTATTTCAAAGTGTCTATACCTTCTTGTATTCCCAACAGGAAAAAAAATAGAATTTCCAGGTCACTGCACATTGGTCAGAGCTCTTGGACTTAATTGTAAGTCTTTTTAATTTCAGCATAACTATAGTGAGGCTTGAACGGTTATTGGGATTTTTATTTAAACTTACAAGATGACCAGTAACGCTAAGCAGCAACTCATGTGCTTACTACTTCATCTAGATGAAAGGTTTAAGTTGCTCTTTTTTTAAAAAAAAAAAAGGACTGTTTTTATTCTTATTATGTTGTCAATATTCTTCACATGTTCTAAATACAATTCTTTTTTAAAAATTATCTATCATATCCCGTTCCCCTTTCCACCCCCTCAACTCCCTTCCAATGCCCCCTTTCCTTCTCCACTAGGTCCATCTTCTCAATTTCTTCCATCTCTCTTTCACTTTTGTATGGTTTGGCTCCACTCTGCCATAAGGAAAGACAAAGATGAGTGATTTGTAAGAAAATGGACACTACTTCAGACAATTATGTTCAGTGTAATAAATCAGGTTGAATATCAGATGGTTTCTCTAATATAACAAAACCAAACTTCAATGCAAGTTGTATGTCATTAAAGCATTTTGCAAGGCAGGCTTAGTAGAGAATGCTTGTAATTCCAGCCACTCGGGAGAATGACAAGTTCAAGGCTAACCTGGGATACCTAGGGAGACCACGTATCAAATTAAAGGTCTGGGGAAATGTGGTAGCACAGCGGGGGTTGAATTCCTAGTAACACACACACGCGTGCGCACAGTTTTACGAGCATTTTCTTGCTATCCACAGTTAGTTTTTCTTTAGGCTTTACGTTTAAGTCTCAGATCCTTTTTGAGCTATTTGCTGGACATAGCATGAGACAAGGGTTGAGGTTCTCTCCCCTCGTAGACAGTTGTCCTACCACCAGGAGTTACATCTAAAATTAACTACTAGGAAATATGAGGTCAACTTGGTTTATTTCTTTTCCCTGAAATACAATCAATCACGTGGATATGTTTTATTATCTAAGTCACCCTCTTCCTAGGTTACTGAAATAGCATGTTTGATATTTCTTAATTTTATTTATAATGATAACCACTTTACTATTTCACTTTTTCATAGATTTATCTTCATCATGTCTCGTTAAAACAGAATCTTGACTCCCAGACATCTAAGCTGTTTTTCCTTTGCATTTTTTCTAATTTCTTATATATTACTACTGTTTTTCCAGTTGGACAAATCAAAAGCCTGGGTCCTAGCCCTTTCCCCCACCAACTGTAATCAATCTATTAATAATATCTGCCTCTGTTATCTACAATGCTAACACACTCATTCAGGCTGAAGACCCACAATTCTTTTTATACCAAGCTGTTCCATGATCAGTCATGATATTCAATGGCTTTCCATTCTTTGGTCATCCAAATTTATTTGCACCTCAAGGCCTTTGCACTTGTCATTTCTTCTGCCTGGAACAGTGCTCCTTTTCAATGTCATGACCCTTTACTAGAATCGTCCTTCCTGTTGCTAGTTTGTGTAGTAGGTGAATACCTCACACAAATTAAATATAATTAAATATATTCACTTCATAAACATCATATTCATTGTATTGACCATGAACAGAACTGAAACTTCCATTTTGGAATAATTTCTTTTCATCTTTGTAAACAGGGACCACTCAGCCTGCTGCCTTGGGACAAAAGAAAAAAAGGCAAAGGAGTAACAGTGATCAAAATAATTGACACCTAACATGGTGCTTATCAGAAATTGAGTCTGGAATGTTGTCCCTCTTTTATAAGATTAGCGTTTTACTCTTCAATGACAAAAGAGATGAGAAACAGGAGCTTCTCTGACCAGAGAGGTCATCAAAGCTCAGGAGAAACGGCCACATGAAGTAAGCCTGGAGAAGGGCCTGCCTCTAGAAAACAGGATAACTACTCCTGGAGACAGCCCCATGTGAATGGCCCGAGCTGTTCCCCGACAGAGGCCCAGCCTGGGCTGGTTTACCTGCGGTACACTGTCTCTCTCTCTCTCTCTCTCTCTCTCTCTCTCTCTCTCTCTCTCTCTCTCTCTGTGTGTGTGTGTGTGTGTGTGTGTGTGTGTGTGTGTGTGCGCGCACACGCGCGCACGTGCAGCTTCCTGGCTTCACTCCACACCGACCTACCCCTCCAGGTACTGTGTGTAATCAGTGCAGCTCCGAGGCTGCCCTGCTGTTGTTGCTTTGACAACTCCTGGAAATGTGCTGGTTTTGTGTGTGGGAGCCCTAGGGTGCACCTTCCTCTGGAAAGCTCTCCCTCAGGCTCCAAATGCCATTTGACTCATTTTCCATTACAATCATAGGAGGACCTTTAGCAACTCAAAAGGAGTTATTACTTTCTCCCAAATCTTTTCACAAATATCTGATTGCAACGCAACTCTCCAGAGAGAATCCAAGCTGCCTCTTTAGTTCTTATGAAGAAAAAAAGGTGAATTTTATTTCTAGATTCATTGTTTTACAGCTGAAAAGGATCTCAAATGCAGCCTGACCGGGTCTGCTTATTGTACACATGAAGATTAGAATGTCTTGTAGCTAGAAAAGGACGTGGTGTGTACAGCAAATCACTCAAAAAGTTCATTTATTAAATGAAGGAGTTTGGGAACATCACGACTGTTTCAAGATCATAAAGTTCTATGGCAGTAAAAAATTAGTGTGCACAGTTTCTTATTCCAAAATCCATCTATTTGCAAAAACAAATCAGTTTTTACCTACTTATTAAAATAATATGAGAAAGATACTTGTCTCTTTAAATTTTTACTAGAAAGTCATCAGTCTTTTAATATTGCTTAGAGATAAAACTAGCCTTAAAAATAAAGTAGTCTATTGCCTGGCCTATTAAAGATACCAAGAATGTATGGAACTTAATTTTGGCAAAGGCTCATGTCCCTTTATTTATTGCTAAATATTTGTTTCCTACTTTTGAAATTTCAGGAACTTTAATTAGCTAAAAGAACAGAATAAAATTATTCAGCCTGAAAGATTTCTTAAAGTGCCAATAAGAAAGATAAAAGGTACATTATAAATATGTGACAGTCAGCTATTTTTTATAACTCAAGATGCAGAAGAGGTTATTCTCACCTCAGGACTGAGCTGCCTTTCTTAGTTCATGTGGGCAAGAGATTCTTAGCTCATGTGAGTAGGCCACCATCTTGGACAATCTCTATCCTCAGATTTGTAAACCTTCTAAATAGATCCTTTTTTGTTAAAATTTCTGTAAATTCTACCTTTTGAAAGAACCCAAACTAAAACAGGTTTTGGAACCAGGAGTGGGGTATCCTCCTTTGGCGAGTAAGGACTGTCACCATCTTTGAGCTCAACCCAGAGATTGTACACAGCCACAGATCTCTTCGTCTTTAGACCCTGTCTCTTTGATTGTCTTGGTGGAGCATTCAGGGGGTGATAGGGACAGCCACATGGGCTCAGGGAATGTGGCATCGGCGATGTCCAAAAAATCTTTTCATGATTTTCAATTAAGATTTCCACGATGATATTCTGGAATTTCAAGTCCATAATAGCAGCAACTGTCTCCTCCTGGGGCATCATCAGCATAGGTCTGAACACCACTCCCAAATTCACCTGGGAGGAAGGCCCAGCTCTTGGCTGTGTGCCTCTAGGGATCCAGGGGCCAGAGGAGTTTGCTGTTTCCTCCAGTGTGCCTGCCTCTGAGCCTGCTGCCAGGACAAGGGGAATAAAACTGCTATTAAGATGCTCTGTCCATGTCTGGTCATACTGCCTATTTTAGAGAGATGTTTTCTCCCCCATCCTAAGGTCAAACCAAGACATGCTCTGTGTTGAATTTATTTAGTTGCAGCCTGATTATTCATCAAACAATCCCTAAGGAATGTGTTTGGAAATGGTGTATTTATATAATGGCCCTGTATGGTAATGTAAAAGGTCATCCACTGAAATTTTTTTTTTGTTTTTCCTCAAACTTGGCTGACTTTTAGACCACCTGTGGCATTTAAAAAAATATGCCTAATGCCGAGTCCCACAGAAAACCCAGAAAACCAGAATCTCTCTCACTGAGATTGAGGATAAATTTTCTGTGTTTTCTGAAGCCAGTGTGGTATTCCAGCCCCCTGGGCATTGACAGAGCACGTTGTATCGACCTGTCTTTGGGGAAACCGTTGTGTCTTAACTTTGAGCTGGCCCTGCAGGCAGTTTAATGCTTCTGTGGCCATGTGAGAAGAAACAGAAAATCGTGCAGGAAAATCCATTTAGACCTGGCTCTGCCTCTCCTGGAGAAAGAGCCATTTTAAAAGTCCTCTGTTATAGTTTAAATAACTCGAAATTTGGGAAAGATTCTAAGAGTTAATACTGTTTTCTTTCAAGATATTTTTGTTGAGAAACAGTTAATTGTAGTTATTCCCGACCAACTTGAAAAAAAAATTATTAAGATCATACCATTCCAGCTGAGTTAGTGGGAAGGCCTGTTGTTACAGCATGCTGGGAGGCTGAGGCAAGAAGCTCAAACCCAGTTTGGGCAATGCAGAAATTGCCCAGAGAGACCCTATCTCAAAAGAGAAATCACAAAAAGAAATAGGTTGAGAATATGGTTCAGTTTGGAGGCCATCCATTGCTCATTTCCCATTCTCTCTCTCTCTCTCCCTCCCCCTCTCTCTCTTGCACACACACACACACACACACACACACACACACACACACACAAATGGAAAGGGAATAAATTGTCCTGATATCACCAGAGGAAAATGAAAATCCAAGATCAGAAAAATAAAGATTTAAGCCAGTGTTAAGATGGGCAAGAACCCTTGTTTTGGGCCTTATTGATAGACTGGAATCTCTGGAGTAGAGTTCTTCACCCAAGCAACCTCTCAGATTTTAGGAGAAAAGGAAAGAGACCTCCACCAATGACATACAGGTTAAAAAATGAGGTAGAGATGGATCTTGTGAGATCCTTGTGACCCCTTGTCAGAAGGGCCATGCCTAGAGATCATAGACATGTCCTCTCCACGGTGATTTAGAGACTGAACTTTTTTGTGGTCCTCACATTTAAACAGGATTCTTTAATTAACCACATACTGCCACAGACCATATCGAGGCTGAAAAAAAAGAACTGTAGTGCATCTTACTCCCTCTTTTGAACTGTTGGTAAAAACCAATGTCAAGGCTGGACCCAGGTTACAGAGATGCATAATAAGACTCTAGATGAAGGAAAGATTGCAGTGACATAATTCCATCATCAGATAATGGGGCCAGTCCAGAACAGGAACAAATTCCTACTGTAACAAAAAATGATAGGACTTTGTGAAAACCCAACCTTGTAGTGTCAATGACATTTCCTGAGCAAGGTTTTCAGAATTCTGATAAATGGTAAAGGGTATTTATCTTTCATATTTGTCCAGCCAGAAGTCTTACTTTCATCTTGAACGGATTACTGATTTGATTACAAAAATATTGTGCTTTTATTATCCAGGACCAAAGGCTTTTGTACCTGACATAAATGCCTGATAAGTTAAACAACTACTGCATTTCAAAAGATTCTCATGTCAAGATTACCCTATCTATACAGTTGTTTCACTACTCTAGTACTAAACAATATGTTATCAGTACTAAAACTCACACACTTAAAAACATTACAATATAAATAAATTTTTCATTTTCTTCTTTAAAAGGGTGTTCCACAAGTAGGCATTCCACAAGTAAATAAAACAATCAAATTACTTCTTGTATACAGTAATTTCAAATATCAAATAGTTGTGGGTTTGTTTCTAGAGGAAAAAAAGACAAAAAGATTTTTTAAAGACTCTCTTTGACAGTTTCTCAGTAGAAAGAAGAAACTTAGTAAAAGACTAGCTATTGCCTTTATCAGAGTGTGGCACAGACACCCTGATGTTTTAGTGCCATGTAATCTTACTCAAAGACTGACTGGGGAGATTTGGGGTTTGTCTGATTAACCGATGCGGTCAGTTAATTACTTGGCATGAGCATGACCTCAATCTTGATGGGGATGCCACTCAGAAATGTCCTAGAAAGGCCACCTTCTGTTTTCCTTCCATTATAATACAAGGCAACTGAAGTTTACTGAACAGAGAGCTAATTGAATACCCCATGAACATGCATTGCGCATAGGATTCTGATAACTTATCAGAAGATACCGTGGATCTCCAGCTGGCCCTTGATATTCCACCTGTTAGCTAAACTCATGGCAAGATTTCATCCTGTGACCCTCTCTACTTTGACTTACTTCTCATTTCTTTCCTATAACTGAGAGTAGGTAAGTTAGATTCGAGTGAATTTTTATGCACTAAACAACATTATTTCAAAACATAGTGTTCTTTTGCATATTTTTGGTGGATTCCTCAGCACCACATAAGCTGAGTGCGGTGGTGCACACTTGTAATCATAGCACTCAAGAGGCTGAGGCATGAGGATAGCTGTGAGTCCAATGCCAGCCTGGACTACATAGTGAGCTCAGGACCAGCCTGGGCTACAGAGTGGAACTTTGTTTCAAAAAAAAAAAAAATGATGGATCACATTCTCAGAAAAAAATTTACACATATATTTCACCTTATTTAGTCCTCTCAATGTGTGAGATATTCTTGATTAGTATATGTTTATAGCTTAGCTACCACAAGGAAGTGTTCAGTTAAGAAACTTGATCACCCCATACCATTTATACAAACCAGAAACTATCATTTTAGTGTAAATGGTGTAAGCCCAATTTTTTGTATTTATTCTACTATGAACTGAACCTACTTTTTGAATATATTTTATTAGGACTACATAGGGGGAAAAAAAGACAGTGCCCTTATAGTCGCAGCTCCAGTTAAAGGCCGTTATTCTCTTTCAAATCCAGGTCTCTTCTGGATTCCCAGAAATTGGTATAGAAGATTGGTTTTATCCCACCCAGACAGGTTTTATTTATTGAATGACAAATTAAGATAATATAATATTGCTATTAACCTATTTTTCTTTTAGTTCAGCTTATGATTAAATGTTTCTGACATATGACAATGGCATTCACTTTGGGGCATTGACACACACATTTTAACATAATCTATGTACATAAAAAATTATTCTTAATGTTTTTCATAACACCGGTGATTATTTTAATTGATAATTTGACTTTATGATGCAGTTCTATTACCTTTTTTGCTTAAATTTCATGAGAAGTACATCATCTACAATTTCTACACATGTGTATGCTACTTTAATGTAATCTAAATAAAACTTTTGTATACTTACAATTTTTCCTATATTTTATAGCTTCATTATTCATACCTAATATTTTAAAGATCTGACTTTTATCTCCTCTCAAATGTTTTAATTTGAATAAAATAGAATCTATACTTTCCCTTTTACCTGTGTACACTTATATAACATCAGTTTATATAATATTAATGGTATAACATTGCAACAGCCAACACAACTACAATGTCTAGGTTTGCGAATGACGCGAATAAAGTTTGATCGAGTGGTAAGAGCAGCAGTAGTGTGTGTATCAGCCTCTACTCAGGGGATCCTTCAGGGTGTTGTGCAGGTAGAACAGATAAGATGTATTTATCTAGCAATATGGCTTATTGAAGGTCAGTTAAGAAACCTAAAGTTTGAGATATCTGTCTGCTTTCCCCACTTTGCAGCACATTTGGTCAAGTAGGTTCCTGAGACTTGAGAGGTATATCTATCCCCTGAGAAAATTTAAGAGGATTTCTAAGGAGCTGATAAGGAAAAGGAGCCTCTTGCATAGGGCACCTGCAATCAACCAGGCTGCTCTTTTATTTTGACCTTTGCATTTCCCTATAAAACTCCAAAAAAATGTAAAGCAAATGAACAAAAAAAATCTTAAAGGATAAAATATTAAATATAAAAATGATCATGTAATAAATGTTTTATTGAATAGTAAGAAAAGCTAGACCTCTGAACTGAAAGTGATATAGATAGATAGATAGATGGATTCTAGAATTACAGGCATGTGTGTCACCACAACCAGCTTAGTGCCAGGAATTGAACCCGAGGCCTTGAGCTTGCTAGGCAAGCATTATAACCTCTGAGCTATTCCTCCAGCCCCTGAAAGTGAATTTTTAAAAATCAAGACAAATGAAAACAGAATACTAGCAATTGGATCTCTTTTGTATTTGGGTGCTTGAAAGAACCCTTAGAAAAAGTAACTTTTACAAGGATGGGTCCCAAACAAGCACAAGCATACACCACACCGAGGTTTACCACAAGATCCCAAAACGTAAAGGCCGATAACACACTTTTTGAACTATGAGAAACTTGAACTATCTGCTATGTATGTTTCAGACTTGATGAAAACTAAAAGATGTAATCTGTGCCTTCGAAGACTGGCAATTGGATTGAATTGCAGAAAATCGATTTAGATCAGTGGGTGAAAAGATGTAAGATCCAAACAAAGAGAAAATGTCAAACTGCCCTCCTGCACCCAGACTTGAAGATTCACAATGCATAATTAACATGAAATGTGTTTTAAAGTAGTTATCCAAAATCATATGCAGAGCTCACCTTTAAAAAATTAAAAGATAAAATCAGAGTTTTAATTCTGGCTCTTACTCCTACTTTTCCAAAACTAGTAAGATGTTTTGTAAAGTCTCTAAACCACCAAAGATCCTCAAATATACTAATAATATCCTCGAGCTATTTTCTGCATAGGAAAAGTGTCTTATAACACTCGTGTACCTTTGGTATCATGGAGAGTAAATGAAGTCCTTTCTTCAATCCTTAATTCCTTAATTAGGGTTAAAATTTAACAAAAATTGTCATTGGCATTGATATTTTTCACAGATAAAAATAGAAAAATAACTTGATAAAGGCTTAATAAATGCCATTTTGGAATAGATAATGCCTTATAAAACTTAAGGTTAGAATATGTAACAAGAAAAAGATTGAAAATACTGCAATATTTTTCTTCAACTTTACTCAGGATGACAGATTCAATTTAACACTATTTTTTAGATTTTTTTCCAATGACAGATTTCTGAAAAAATGCCTTGTGCTCAGGTCACTTCACTTCTAAACTTTTAACAACTGGAAGGAGGAAATAGGGGAACAGGAGGGAAAGGAAACTAATCAGGATGAAGATGGGCTCTGTAGATGCACCAATCCTCCAAACTGAGTATCACAATTACATACAAATAAAAGCAGCAACTTTGGGGAAAACATCTGACAGCTGAAAACAACTTGACATTTGAGACTTATCTTGAGAAATATACACACATGTAAAACCTAAAGTATTGCTGGGATCTCTTCTCTCAAGGAAATGGACAAAGAGAGCGGATGAAGAAAAGGTGGAAATATTCTCTGATATTTTCTACCGTTTCCCCCACGAGGCATTTCCACTTCACTTCAGGTATTAGCTTCCAAGTTCTCTGAGCCGTCATCTCTAGCCAACCCACCTACGATCTTCACAATCTCTCATAGAAGGACTTGTGTGCCTTATTCTCCCATTTTCAACATCTAGAGGGTAATCAACACATAGTTGGTGAATAGATAAATAGGCAAAAACAAGAATTAACATATCTCTATTTGACCTCCAAGTAGTATACTGCTAGATGCAATACTTAGAAGAGCCTTGGTAAGTGTCAAATATCTTGATTTATTTTTCAAAAAGGGAAACTGGGCTTAGAGAGTTTGAAACTGTCTTAATCAATACCGGCTAGAGATGGACCAGTGACTCTAACACGTGCTCATATGTAGCCTTTTAGCTGAGAACTCGAAGGTGTGATCACCTCATGCGTATTGAACATGCTCTGGGACACGGGAGCACAGTCGTCCATAGCAGTTTGGCCCTCGTCCGCTATGTCATGTTTCCATGCTGAATTCAAAGGGCTCCTGATACCTGGGTGCTGCCTCCAGCTCGCTTGAGAGCACGTCAAGGGCAGTACATTCCTCTCCTTACCCAAGAGCCTCTGCGGTGGTCAAGGGAAATGTTTATGGTAGAAATGAGTAGGTGATTTGGCACCTTAGTAATTTTATCACCCTCCAACCGATAAGAAATTTGAATAAAAACAGGATTCAAGAAGACCCCAAGGGCATACAACACTTGCTTTCAAAAATGAACCTAGACATTGTTAACTAAGCAGCTCATGATAAGAAAGGATTCAAGTCAAAACCAAGGGCTTCTTTTTCTAAGGACTGCCACTAAGATCTAATAAGAACCATTTAAATATTGTAGTAGCAACTAGGAGAAGATGGACACGTAAGCCCAGTACGAACCTCGCAGATTGCCACTAAAATGAACGTGCAATGGAAATAAGAAAACTTCTAGTTAACCACTGGAATCAGAGATGGGTGTCATCTGAGTGACACGAACATTGAAAACATTCTGCCAGGTATCCTGTATGTAAAGACGACATCACACCTCAGAGAGCCAGAGGAAATGCCCTTGAATTCTGTGCTATCTCCATGGGACCACAACATTTGAAAACCGAAAGCTTTGAGGTTTCTGTAGCAGCTACCCCAGACAGTGGAATTTTGTCTGCAAGGTGGTAATAGCGCAAAATATGGTGCTGAACAGCAAACTTAACCTAGAATCAGGAGCCAGACTGAAATAAAACAGAAAGAAAGAAAGAAGGAAGGAAAGAAAGAAGGAAGGAAAGAAAGGAAGGAAGGAAGGAAGGAAGGAAGGAAGGAAGGAAGGAAGTGAGCCCTGATATAAGCAGCTGGAAGGAGCAGCACAGGAGTGGGGTTGTCCTGGGAAGACACCCCAGGCCCACCTTGGCCTACAACCTGTAAGTCCTAACGCTGGACTAGCCATGCATTGCATAGTTGCACCCATCTCCCCTTCCAATTATAATTAAACTGGAAGGAGAATCCCATCAACAAACAGTTGGTCATAGGAAATTACAGGAGAAATGACAGACTGTGTTTAGTGTCAAATCCGGGCGCTAGCTAGAAGAATACATTAAAATTCTGTGGTGATATATTCATTACTGCTTTCTTCATAGCAAAGAACTGAATCAACCTGATGTCCACCAGCAGTGCTTTAAAAATAAATTATGATCCCTCTGTTTAAATTATGGTACCTGCTTCGGCCTCCCCGAGAGCTGGGACCACAGTGTTTCACCATGCCCAGCTCAGCTTTAATGTTTTAGACAAGTTTTAGATTGACACGAAACTCCAGAGGAAGGTAGGGATTTTTCATGTGCCCTTTACCTCCCCACGCCCAGAGTTTCCTTCATTATCAGCTCACCCCCCTTCTGAGTGATGAATTACAGTTGATACACTCACATTAAGTATATTTTAACTGATGCTATATCTTGCATTAAATTTTTGATTAAAAAGCTTGCATCTTAAGTACAGTTTTATGTAAAATGTATGGCTAAATAAGCACCTCATTTATAATTTTAAAACTAGAGTTATCAAAAGGCAACCATTTGGCACTTTATTCTGTGCTTAAAACATTCTAACAACTTCCTGTTGCCCTTAGGAAGAAGCTGGCATTCTCTCCAGGGCACTCAGGTCCTCCCCGAGGAATCCTTCACTTGGGCCGGCAGCCTGGTCTCACACCACTCTCCCTGTGTACACTCTGAGCGCTAGCAACAAGGATAAGTCACTGGGTGTGCCAGGACTGGTCTGTACACTCAGCCTTTCCTTGGGCCAGGAACCTCTCTCTCTCTCACC
Organism: Ctenodactylus gundi; assembly: GCA_004027205.1. Classification (NCBI taxonomy): domain Eukaryota; kingdom Metazoa; phylum Chordata; class Mammalia; order Rodentia; family Ctenodactylidae; genus Ctenodactylus; species Ctenodactylus gundi. The sequence goes on from PVKB01000842.1 coordinate 83,167, forward strand.
ACACACACTATTTCTTGTTTTGTGACTTGCTATTTGTGTTCAGAGTTTAAGTCAAAACTCAAAAACAAAATTCCTGACCAGTACACCAGCCCCCTGCATATAACTGCAGAGGTCCCACTTTTCTCATTGCATTTATAAGCATTGATTTATAAGCATCACGAGAATAGCTTGTCATGCATAGTAAATATTCAAAGTATACATAAGTTAACATAGTAACTGATGTCTGTTGGGTACTTGTTCTAAGTTACCTACATATATCAACTCAATTGATTCCCAACAACCCATAAGGTAGTCTTATTCCAACTCCTATTTTAAATATGATGAAACAATAACGCAGAGAAATTTAATTACACCAAGTCTCATTTCTAGGACAAGGAAAAACAGAGATACCTATTTCCACAATTCTGCTTAATATCTTGTTTTGTTAACCACCAATAATTGTAGCCAGTACTTACACAGCATGTAAATTAGCTGGTTACTATTCTAAATGCTTTACATATATTGACACATGGAAGCCCCATAGCAAATCTCATAAACAAAACCAAAGAATCGGACACCGTTATTATCTGTATTTTATACATGAACGTACCAGGGCAGGAAGAAGTTAAAGCAACCTGCCCTAAGTGGTGTGGTAGTAGGCGACAAAAGGAGACTCAGAATCCTTTCTATGGTTAGTACTTTGAATTTCTTTTACATAGGAAGAGAGAAAGGAAGGCAGAAAAGGAGATACTTCTCAATATACAAATTGGAGATTATGAATGATTTTCTTGAACATTCTAATGGCCCAGAAATTATGTCACAAGTACACTTTTATAACTACAAAAATATATATTAGGAGATGCAACTTAAAATAAAAATAAAAATATTCATTAAAACACTTGGAAATTTACCTAAGGACTCCTCTAATATTCTTGTATGCTCCACAATATACGAAATAAATGCCTGGGTTTCCAGTCTTTTCCAGGTCAGACTTCACTGATCTGTAGGTGCTAATTGAAAAGCACCACCACAAACTGGAGTCTCCCCATGAAGTGAGAGATATCACTTCCCCTGCATTCCAAAGGAAAATGACTGTGTCCAAGAAGAGGTGGTTTATTTTTAAAATACTTTCACCCTGCAAAGATGCTGTGAGACAGAAAAACAAAGCTTCACATAAAAACCTATTTTTAAATACTTCAGCCGCTGTTTGTATTGTTTTCCGAAATCCTGAAATTTAGCAAGTATAATAAAATGATTTAATCACCATGATGAAAATCATGAAAGTGTTCCTATGACCTTTCCGACAGTGAGGGAAAAAGAATTCTGTGTGTTTCACTTAGGATTGGTTCTCTTTTGTCTCCTTCCTCCAGAAACAGTGGCTCCTCCCTCACCAGGGTCCCTGCAGGTGCCTACATCATATCAATACTTATTTCAAATTTATGCTCCTCTTTACTGAGGCGCCTTTACTGACATCATCTTTCCTATTTCTAGTGTTCTTATATCTCCCAGTTGCGTAATTTGCTGAAAGAATATTAGTTTCAAAAATACAAAAAACACAGTTCCTCCCCAAAAATTAATCTCACAGTCCTGGAAATTATTTATATGAATACCTTACTCATTAAAACAAATGCATTTGATTAATTTCTCTTTCTTCTCATTAGCACTTTCTTCACTCATTTCAGTTACTTTGTTCTTTTTAATTGTCCCAAAATGCCCTGGGAAAGACCAATCCCAGAATCTTTTTGTAGGATAAAGGAAAGAGAAAAGCTTGTCACAGTCCCATATAAATACTTTTGTCTTATAACTAATATTTGTTAGAAGGAAGAAAGAAAGGAAGGAAGAAGAAAGGGAGGGAAGGAGGGAGGGAGGGAAAGAGAAAGAGTCTATTAAGGTCTGGGAATCACTTTGCCACAACCTGGCCAACTTTTACCTGCAAGTTTAACAACTTTCTCCTGCAGTTTTCTTTTTATTTTCCTGTCCCTAAACCCTACTTAGTAGTTATTTAAGAGGCCTGCGGCTGCTTTTCTTCCATACCATTGGCTTAAAACAGAGTGAAAAGCTTTAATGAGAGGTTATCATGGAACTATTTTCAGACTAATTCTAAGTGGAGAATAAAGGTCATAATACCACTATAGCAGCTAAAAGCACTTTTGCTGACATTATCTAATTTTCACGTAACTCCAGGGACTTAGGCAATTATTTTGATTATGCTCCTACAGATAAGGTGTTTTAGGCACAGCAAAGCGAATAAAGGAGGTCAATCATTTCTTGCACCACAAATAGACTTATACCTACCAACATTCAGGGGAGACCTATTTGGGTGATAGTACTTGGCCTTCACAAAAGGATCTATTATCCTCCTCCTGCAAAAAAAAAAAAAAAAAGGAATATTTCATTAGTAAGTTGGGCTTGTACTATGTCAGTCACATCCCTGAAGAATTAGAAGCCTCTGCAACACAAAAAGTGCAATGTTCTAAGTACAAATGGTAACCGACATTTACATGATAATTCGATTTAAAAGACATCCTGCACAACAAAAATGTGGTTTATTTTCATTGGAGGAAAAAAAAAAGACTTCAAATTGTTAGCTAATGTATGACACAGCTCTAATACCTGGAAAGATACTTATATGCTTCATGTAAAATATTCTCCTTTATTTTTAAAGGTGATATCTGAATTGCATAATCTTATCACAATTCCCACTGAAGTACATAAGAATGGGTTCAAAATTCTTTGTTTTTCATCCAGACTATTTCCTGTGAAGTCCCACTTCAAGGGCCTCCCATTGTCCCCTACTCTTTTGTCTTTTAAATTGGTTCCCGTTGCCCCTCATGAAATCTCTGTCCCACTGGCCCATCTGAGCACACTAAACTGGAACGAAGAAGATTGTTGCTGTGAATGCTTTACTTCAGAAGAATGGTTGTTTAAGAAAAAAAGAAGTGAGAAGCAGGTAAAGGGACGCATGATAGACAGCATGTTGCAACATGTTTTCGCACACGGCTTCCTTCCCCTTCAAGGTAACCTGCACAGTGACACAGCAGATAGGTATATCTGCTCAACAGGCTGGGCTTTCAAAAAAGGGTTGCAAGGAAGAACTGAGTTTTACAGGAGCCTACATGAGCAAGAAAAAGGGTGAATTTGGCTTCGCAAGTTCCTGCCTCACATTTTAGAGCCATGTTCCCATGGAGAGCTTAAACCCTTTCACTTACAGTTTTCATTAAGCAGCACTAAGACATTTCAAGAAGCCGAAGCCCACACCTCATAGTGCAGTTTGCTTTCTAATTCGAAGTCCACAGTCTCTCTAGTCAAATATGACTACAGCATGAATCAGAAGAGAAAGAAGGAGGCAGGTGAGGAGGATCACAAAGCTATTGTCACACTGCGCACACCTAGGGCATCATGATGACAGCCACTTGCTCAAGGCGCCATCACTCCGGAGCAAGACACACAAGTGGCCTTCTTTATCTAGGCGACCAACATGGGAAGGGCTGAAACAGGGACCAGACAAGATGCACTGCAGTTCGGATTCTCAGCTGTGGCTAAACTGGGGTAATAAACCTGAGACAGCCAGAAACGGAAGCAGGCTGAGGTCAAGTACAAACCAAGGTGCTTGGAGAGGAGTGAGAGAGAGCGGAAGTGGAGGAAACCAAGGGTGAGCACCAAGCCCAGGGTCCCAGCTGGATGGGAAGTTGGTAGCTGAGTCCAAGACTAAAACCAGGAATTAAAAAAAAGTAGAGTCTGTTAAAGCAGAAATAAGATTCCCATTCATTTTTTTCTATAAAGCTGAAAAATGGGATTTATCTTTATATATTATTAGGCATGTGGCATCACTGTGGATGTAAAAATGCATGGGTTATGAGGATTAGAAAAACGTCATGAAGGAACTTTCATGTAACTTAAACACCACTTGGTCATGTCAGTGTGAGAATTAAAATAAGGTTCCATTTCCTTAATAAGTACACTTTTTCAAAAGTTTATGTGAAAGGCCTAGTCTGATCAAAGGACTGCTGTTGAAACCTCATTATAGAGTGCTTATTTAAGTTGCCATCTTCCCAGCCTTTATAGATGTTGTACTCTGGCAGGAAATGTAGATAATTAATGAAAACTATGTATCTGTAATTGCGAAGTCCTGTGAACTCAATGAACAGGGTGCTGTGAGAGAAAAGAGCCAGGTGAAGGAAGACAATGCTCTGTGCTGATAGAAGGGGGATCACCTTAAGGAGTCAGCAATTAAGCTGAGATTCGAATTATGAAAAGCAGAAACGAGGCTTTCAGAGCCAGAGCTGCTAAAAGGAGTCTTTTATACAGAGGTGACAGCATGGGGCATCCCAACGCTAGAGAGTGGTTTGATCAAGACGACCAGGGTGGCAGAAACACCGCAAACTGTAATGTACCTGAGAGGGTGCTGGAGAAGGCCTGGGCTCTGGTGTGGTTTGAAATGTATTTTGGCTCTTCCATGGGAGGCCATTGAAGGAGGTTTTAATCATTTCAGTTGAAATGACTTAAAATAGAGGTCCCAAACTCTGAGCTGTGGACCAATACAAAACTGTGGCGTTGGAAACACCTGGCCACTTGGGACAGATGAGCCCAGGAACTAGTGAGTTGCAGGCAGGGAAGCCCCACCCTGCCACCTTGCTCTCCTCAGGTTCTAATTCTGCCAATCTGACAGGAGGGGGGCCGGGACGGGCTTCCAGCCCTCCCGCTGCTGTTTCCCATTTCAAAGCTGTTCCCAGGCAAGCACCAACCCCCATCCCAACCCTGTCCTTGAGAGCGTAGTTTCAACTAAACCATCCCGGCTGTCCAAAAGATGGACACTTCTCGGGTGGTGGCGGCAGTAGCGGTGGCACTGTGGGACCACAAGGAAGCCCAGGTCCTTCATGCTTTCACACTCAACTTCATCTCCAGCCCGTTTTTTATTTCTGATTTTGAGACTCATTCTCAATTAGTCACTGAATTTCCCGGGCTGGGCTTGAATTTATGACCCTCCTGCCTCAACCTCCCAGAATGCTGGGTTACAGATTTATGCCACAGGCTGGGACCTCCCTCGTTTAAGACTAAATAACAATTTATTGTTTGTTTGTTCCGACTTTTGCTCCATTCATCCCATCTGGCAATGCATTTGGGTTTATTTCACAGTTGTGAGGAAAGCTCTATGAACTTTGAGTGTACAGACATTTCTTCAAGAGCCTGCTCTCAATCTTTTCTTCGAAAACTTTATTTCCAACTGACAAATAGTTATATTATACAACATGATGTTTTGACATAGAGACATGTGGAATGGCTACGTCAAGTTAATTAGCATATGCATCACTTCACACACCTGTCACTTTTTGTAATGGAACAGTGTGTGTTCTCTTAGGGGATGTCAAGTACCCTCTGTATTGGTAGCTGTCGTCACCCTTACACACAGCATATTCCTCCTATCCAACTGTCATTTGGTATCAACCAGCACCTCCCTGAGCTCCTAACCCCCAGGCTGCGGTGACTATAATATTCTCCATGCCTGTGCATTCAATGTTTTTAGGTTCTGCACATAAGTGGAATCACACAGTCTTTGTCTTTCTATGCCTGGTTAATTTCCGCTACCAAGTTTTCAAAATTTGTTCATGCTATTGCAAATGTAAGGGCTTCCTTTGTTAAAGGCTGACTAGTATTGCATAGTGTTCCTTCACCACATTCCATTCGTTACTGGTTGATTCCAGGTTTTGCCTAAGGTGACCACTGCGGTCACAGTAAATGAAGGGAATGAAGTTGTCACGGTGACACCTGATGAAGACTGAATCACGTGGCAGCTCCACTTTTATTTCTTTGAAGGACCTCTCCAGAGTTTCCATATTTGCTCTACTGATTTACATGTCCACCAAGAGCATACAAAGGTTTCTTTTCTCTACAATTTTTCTAACACTGGACTTTTGTCTCTTTGAAAAACCACCACCCTAATAGGTGTAGGTTTATTGTAGGTTTAGTTTGCATTGCTCTGATGTTGGGTAATGTTGAGCATTTTTTCATATATCTGTGGATCATTTATATGTCTTCTTTTCAAAAACAAATTTCTGGGTCCTTGGCCCATTTTTTTTTTTTAATCAGGTGTTCCCTGCCTCCTCGTTATTGAATTCTTTGTGTTCCTTACGTACTTTGGACATTAACTCTTTATTATTATAGATGTGTGGCTTGCAGATATTTTTCCCTTTATATAAGTTGCCTCTTCACTCTTATGATCAGTGTATATGCTGTAGTTAGTGTATATGCTGCTATGAACACTAGTGCAGGAATGCGTAGGACTCTACTTTTACTTCTTTTGTGACACATTGGCTGGTGCGTGCTAACGCTGCTTTCTCCTCTCTTTTGAACCTGCTCCAGCCATGGCCCATCCTCATTAATGACTTATCTCCTGTCAAGGTCGCCATAATCTTCACATCCACTTTTCTCACCTTTAACCATCTGTGACTGTGCCTTTTACATGACACTGGTGACCCCTTCTTTCTTCAAACAGATTCTGCACTCACTGGACCCTCACCTCAGTAACCTCTCACAGCTGACCCTGCTCCTTTGGTGATCTCTTTCAGCCTCATATCACCCACACACGAACTGCTCCCAAATATATCTCACCAGTTCAAATATCACTCTTGAGTTCCAAACTTGGAACTAGCTGAGAAGCTGAATTCTTTCCCAGATGTCCCCCAGGAATTTAAAATATCACGTGCAAAGTGGCTCTCTTAATGCTTGATGTTCCCAGTTTTCCCCCATCTCAGAAGTGGGGGACTCAGAAAGCAAAGAGGTAAATGGACGAAGTCGGTGAAGTGGGTGTTACAGCTGAGGAGGAATGGGGTGAGAGTCATATTGGCCACTGTGGGTGACAGAGAAAAAGGAAGCAAAGACCAGAGCAATAAGATGAAAAATAAAAATATGAACATGCTTCACAGCCTATTGTCAGCAGCTTGGAAAAAAATCACCTTCTTTTTACAAAAAAACAAAATCTAGAAACGTGCTGAATTTACTCTCAGGCTGACCTCCCACTGCTTCCACTGTAGGGTCCCTATCCGTGCATCGCTGATGTGGTGGGGTGAGAGGGGTCTTCTTAGGGTCTTACCATTACTGTGGTGAACTCTGAGCTCAGCAGGGTCTTCAGCCTGGATTACTGGTTTTCTCCAAGGAGCCCTATTGCTGACCTTCCTTCTGCAGAGGCCAACACAGACCCCGACAGCCCTCTCCTGACTGCAGGGAGAGATAACAAGTGGAGGCGGGTTCTTAGCTGCCAGGCATGCCTGCTTTGGGAATCCCTTCACTGCGGTGACAATAGCTGAATGCCATGCAGATGGTATTGACATTTGGAGCTTGAGTGTCCCCCAAAGTCTCATGTATTTGAATGTTACAGATGGTCTTTGGAACCAAGTGCTACTGGGAGATTGGGGCCTAATCTGGAGGGGTAGATTATAGGCATGTAAATTGGATTACAGGCGTGTAGTGGAGGCTTCACACACCTTCTCCACCTTGATCCAGGAGGGACTGATCACTGGTATGGGACCTGGAAGTATGTATACGCTGCTACCTTTCTCTGAGGGGAGACTGGACTTGACGGGACTTGGTTTCCTATTCATAATGTCTTGAGGAGCTGCCTCTTCCACTGCCTCTGCCATGTACTTCCACTGTTGCCAGCTGCCCCTGAATGGACTGTGACCTTCTGAAACTGTGAGCTAAAATAATAAACCTTTCCTCCTCTAATTTTGTAGAGGTGAGGTATTGAGTCACAGCAAGAAAAAGTAGCTAAGACAGACGGCATATGTGCCCATGTTCCATCCATCCAGAAGGGAAGAGCAGAATCCTAGAATCCAGGGGTCTGAGAAGGTGAGGTGAGACTTCCCAGCCGCCTGGATCCAGTGCCTCACCATTCTTGTCATGCCCTAGGCAGTATTTCCTGTCCTGGAGGACCCTCTCAGTCTAGTGATAAACGCTCCAAATCTTCTTCCCAGGCTCAAAATGCTCTGGCAGAGGAAGGAATGTACAGGGGACAGTTTCTAGGAAAATGGATTTGATCACAGAAGGCAAGCGAGGCAAAGAAACGCTGAGGTGACATATGTTGCCCATGTTCACTAGGTCACTGTCCAGATCTGAGGCACCTATCACATCAGAGCAGAAGGAACATTCTGGGTGCTCAGAAAACAATGTGCTTTGTATGTATTGTTGCATAATTTTGGGGGAAAAAGCCAAAATAGAAAACGAACTACAGGATGGTGTGAGGAATGAATGGGCCATGGCAAGAAAACCTGGTCACCTGTCACTTACATTTCTGGTCTCCCGCACTCGTAAAACCCAAATGCTGCTTTGGAAACATGGAGACGAGGATGTGTCTCATGGCTGGGCTAGATCTGTTGCTGATGGAATAGCTTCGAGTCATTCAAATGAAACTGTACCATAGGAACAAAATAAGTATTGAGGCAGCTAGGAAGTGGAGGGACTTCTAGAAAACAGGGAATATTCAGAAAACAGAGTAATAACTAGGAAACACAAGAATAGCTGGGAAACACAGGGACACCAGGAATCAGGGAAAGAGCTGGGTAGCTGGGAAGTAGAGTCATTTGAGAAACACAGAAAAATGTAGACAATAGAGAAACAACCAGGAAAACGATGGAGAGCTGGGAAACAGGAAAATCCGGGAACTACAGGGACAGTCAGGAAACAGAGGGACATCAAGGAAAGAAAGGGACTTTCGGGAAACGGAGGAAAACCTGGAGACAGAAGGACAGCTGGGAAAAAGAGAAAAATTAGGAAATCAGAGGGACAGCCTGACAACAGAAAGACAGCGAGGGACAATGAGATAGTTGGGAAACACAGAGGACTCCAGGAAACAAAGGAAAAATGTGTCCATCAGAGGAAATACAGGCGACAGAGGGACAGCCCGGGATTTAGAAACAGCTGGGGAACAGAGGGACGTCCAGAAAACAGATGGAAACCGGGGAGATAGAAGCAGAGCTGGAATACAGAGAGGTATCTGGGAAATAGTGAGGCAGCTGACAGCAGGAAGATCGGGGGGAAAGAGACACAGCTAGGAAACAGGAAAGTAGAGAAACAGAGAGAAAGGCAGAAAACAGACACATATCTGGGGAACAGAGAGACTTCTGGGAAACAGAGAGACTTCTGGGGAACAGAGAGACTTCTGGGGAACAGAGAAAAGTCCAGGAAAGAGAAGCGCAGCCAGGAAATGGTGGGACAGCAAGGAAACAGAGTGACTTCTGGAAAGCAATGAAAAATGTAGAAAACAGAGGGATGGCCAGGAAGCAAGGGACTTCTTGGAAAATGACGAAAATTTGGGAAACAGAGGGACAGCCAGAAACAGGAACAGCCAGGATACAAAATTTGGGGGAAACCAAGGGGGTGTCTGGAAACAGAGGGACAGCTAGGAGCAGAAGGATTTCTGGAAAACAAAGGAAAAATCAAAAAAAAAAAAAAACAGGGCAGGGACATGATAGAGGACAGAGAGAGATCTGGAAAACAAAGGGATTTCTGGGAAATAGGAAAAAAAAACCTGGAAGCAGAAGAGTAACAGGGATATGCTGGATAGAGAAACTGTGCTGGATTGTAGGATTTAAGGGCAGCATGACAGAGTGCACTGTGGGATTCCGGATGGCCCCTAACGTAGGAGCAAGACTGTATTGTAGGAGCAGGGGAAATCCGTGTAATGTCTAGGTTAGTTAAATATAACAATTGCTGAACAATTGTTCCTCATTATTTCCACCTGAAGGCCCCAACCTGCCACCTGCCTCCAGCCCATGCCAACATTCTCCTCCTCCTCCTCTGGCAGTGTACAGGGCTCTTAGAAGCACAACTCTTGAGTCAGGCTAAGTTCAGGAAAAGGCAGCTATTAATTGCAGCTAGCAAGATCTACTAATACACCTAAACTCCTCTTGCTGCAACACTTCACCCAACAGGGTAGCCATGACCGAGAGTGTTCCACAAACGATCCAAGTGACTTGAGCCCTTTGGCATCACGGCCAGTCCCAGAAGGCCCTCCAGAAAACAATAAACGGCTTTTTAGGATGGGCGAGGCCACCCGATGACCCACTTGATGCCCACTGAAGTGGAAGTACTGTTACTATGATGAGAGGAAGGATTTTTCCCAAGGGTACGCATTACCAAAGACCTGGTGGAGACACAGGAGAGAGGAAGGCACGAAAACAAAGCCCTGGAAAGGGGAGATGACGTAAACATGTACAGGCAGAGGCATGAGGCCTTGCTTTAACAGCCCCTCGGTATGTGATCACATAAAAGACAATAAGTCATGAGCCATCCTGCAGGGTGAGGTGGCATCATTAGATACTCCCCAGAGCACCAGTGCTGGCCAGCTGGACCTGCTGCCCACAGGTTTCCGACCACACTTCATCCACGTGTGAGCAGGCATGATGATCCTCTGACAGCGTTTTCTAGGTTTAAATCACAATTTTCGATTGTCAATGTGAAGGGAGGCCCATTCGTCCAATCTGAGCCAATTCACTCATGCACCATTAACCAAGCAACTCAATTTCCCCTCAGAGCCCAGGATCCCCCTAAAGAGAAAGGAGGGGCAGTGACAAGTGAAATCCCCCTACAGGCAGCCTCAATAGCCCCCAGGTCACAGCAACAGTAAACTAATGGTTGAAAGGAGTCGTGTGGCAGGAAGAAGCTGGGCACTTCTGAAGAGGACATGAGGGCAGCGCCATTCCTCTCCCCTCTACAAGCATCTACTATAAGCACCAGGCCTTCCCAAACATGAATCACCTGGCAGGTAACCTAAAATACAGATGGTTGCTCTGTCCAGAAGTTCTGAGTCACAGCAGGGGTGGGCCTAGGACTGGCATTTCTAGCCGGTTTTGGATGGTGCAGATCCTGTGCATGGAGGCCACACTGAGAGAACCCCTGAAGTTGAGTTAAAACCAAAGGCAAACCATTCCAACCCAATGCACTTGTTTTTTGTTTGTTTGTTTGTTTTGTTTTGCTTTGCTTTCAGATTTGATTAGGGTAACTCAGAGCTACCGCGTGTGAGAAGCTACTTTGAATGTCTTATCTGTTGAACCATCTACATCAGGGGTCTCTGAACCCCAGGCCATGATCTGATACCTGTCTGTGGCCTTGGAAGAACCAGGCCACTAGGACAGAGGAGCAGCAAAAGCTCTGCCTCCGTCCTATAGCATGCTTAAGTTCTAACTTTGCTGCTGATCTAATAAGAGGCAGAGCTTCACTCTGGTCCCCTCCTGCCTCTGCTCTCCATTTCAAAGCCATCCTCCAACAACCTACTGCACACCAGGAAGCCCACCCGTACACACTCCCATCCTAAGCAAGATGGTCTTCAACTGTTGTCATGAAGGATGGATACCACTGACTTAAAAGACCCCATGCAGCTAAGCCACAAGGTGTCTTTTAACAGGTAGCCCTTTTCTGGAATATGATGAATCTCTGAAGGGTGCTTAAATTTCCACAAATATGTCCTGCCGTCACCTACTGCCTAAACCCTGGGCTTGCTGAAAATGGCTGCCTACAGGGCTGGAATAATCATCTTCATTTTGTGCCCAGTACTTTTCCTTCCCTTGCTTTGCCCAGGGAATGAACAGCATTGCTGCTATTTTCATAAGACTTTCTCATAAACGTGGAAACAAAAGAGGAGCATAACATAGAGCAAGTTAAAACCATTATTAGGTAAGTGCCTTTTTAGAACAGACCCATCCTTCTGTTTGGACAGTAGCATGACCCCAAATATCTGTCCTGGATCATACCGAATAGCCTCCATGACACAGAGACGTCAGACTACCTCCATCCATTGTCAACCCTCCCAACTCTTCTCATTTCCTATTCTAGGTCAGTTTCTGCCAAGGGACACAAATGAATTTCCTTTGGGGGAAAACATATCCCCTACGCCTGCCTCACCCAGTCAAGTGAAGGCCAGTCTTTTGATCCTGAACCCGACAATACAACATCAATAAAAGGCTGAACTCACACACTGTCTGCGACACTAATATGCCAGTCCACTTTGAGTTTCCTCGGAGCAAATCTTGTTTGTATGATTGAGGGTAAAGATCAAGCCTCCTAAATATCCTTCCTAAATCATATTTTGGGTACAACTTATTCTAGATCTGCATTTTAAATAGAGTTCCAGGTGTGCAGTCTTATCACACATAACAAGTCACAATGCATCAGGAATTGTTAAGCATGGAATGTGTCTCCATTTTATATTTGCATAACAAAATGTTACTTAGGTTTCTTCAAAACAGAGCATAATGCACACTAAAAGATCTATCCTTAGTAGAAGAAAAGATTCTTATATTTTGAAAAATACCGAGGTAGTTATCTTCCTTTCCAGCTAAAAATGACAAAGCCTCTTCTTTTGATCTCTTCTTACTGAGAGTATAAGCTTAATTTAATCAGAAGTCACTGCAAAAAATTAGCCCCTCTCTTCAATCTCACGCCTCAAAGTTTCTCTTTAGTCTATTGTCACAATCTTTTGTCTGTTCCTCATTGCGGGACTTTTACTGTAACTCAAAGCCATGCGCTTTCCACCTAAAGGAACTGCCTTTGCCCTGTAAGGAGGGCTACCCTTCCTTGGCTGTCGCAGCAGTCATCTTGCCATGGACCTTCCTGGAGCTTCCGTAAGAAGGCTTCTGAGGCTCCCGCCTAGTCCAGAATTCTACTTACATTTCAGCCCAGCCATCAGTATCTCTGAAAAAGGAATGTCCAGTGTTGCTCTCAGCTTCAGTTTTGAAGAATTCCACTGCGAGCTGGTGCTGGGATGTATACTTTGCTGTTCCTTTGAAGCTACCATAACTCAACTTTACCTCTACTCATGTTCATGGGCTCATGAAGGACTTGCAGACATCATTAACCCTGGTGAAAACATGCTTCGTATTTCAATATCAATCCCTCTTCCCTCAGTTATTCCCTACTTCCCACACTACCTCACTCTTCCCACCCCACCCCACTTTATCCCACTACCTCCGCCTCAGCCTGTGCCCAGTGGTCACTTACTGTACTTTATTCAAGGCTGCCTTTTCCCACAGCTGTTCTATTGGTGCCCTCCAATGGTGAGAGATTTGAGTGCAAGTTAAAAACAAGAGACTCATCCCCCAGAGATGTTTATCTCTGACCTGGTACTTCCTAGTTTTTAGATTCATTCTGATATATAGATGCATGAAATCAGCATCTTACAAGAAAGAGCTTGTGAACCGGATAATCCACTGATCAAAGACCAACCATTCTGCCAAATGATGTAGCTATCGGGTGCCGGTGCCACCAGCATTAGCCATAGATATTCAGGGGTAAATGTCCAATTATCACATACTTGTTACGTAGTTTCTTGTAGATAATCTGAAATACAATGTTCTACTTCTGTGGTCTGAGTTCTGGAAAGGACCCAAATGCAAGCTCCTTAATAACTCTTCTAAATTATTCCCATTAAAAAAATAGAGCAAAAAGACAAAATGTTCACCTTCTCCACACTAAGTGCTGTGAACTTAGTCAGTTTGGTGGTGAGGTGAGCCAGTTGTACTGAGTGGGCAGCCAGCATGCCAGTGCTTCAGCTCCCCCGAGGAGCCCACTGGCCTCTTATCACTTGCCATGAGGCTTAGCGAAAAGATTCTCATTTTGATGAAGCCTAGAAGGAGGGTGCATTCGTGTGAGAATAAGCAATCTGGGTGTTGTGAGCAGCTTTATAAATCAAACAATTGTCACTTGGGTTCAGTGTTCCACAAAACCTATAAGGGTAAAAGTGTTAGTGGCCTCATTATGAGTCCAATCTCATAACCACCTTATGTCACAAATTCTAGATAAATACACCTTCAGTGGACAAGGTGCCTCCGACAGTGAGGCGGGACTCTCCCATGATGACTCTCATATTAGGAAGAGAAGCAAATTGCCCTAAAACACCTTTCCAACATTCAAAACACCATGATGTTCGTATATTATACTTGATTTTGTGAGATTTGGATGACTTTCAATTTTTTATTGTAAGAATACCCTATGTTGTGATTGAGTGAATGATTTAAAATCGGATTTCTTTTCTCCTTTAGGGTAACTGTTTAGTCAAATGACACAGGCAATTTTCACTCTTTTTAGAGAATATCTAACTGATTAATAAAAAGACTAAGTTTCTAACAATGCCACCAGCAGTGACTATACTGCCTGAAGTCCTTTCAACATTAAATTTTATCACGATCATGAATTTTTGCTAATGTGATCGTCATATACAGTTTACCAAAGCTATTTTTAATTCAAATTGCGATACTAGCCCTATAAGCTTTTGTGTGACAGGAGCTTTCTGACTACCTTAAATATAATCAACTAAGCAAAATAATCTAGTCTAATGGATTTACAAATGTGACCATACGATAAGTAGAAGTTATTGCTTCCCAGGAAAAAAGGGCTTAATAAATATAAAATTGATTTTTAAGATTTATAAGGGATTTGTTGTGGTTATATTGAAAACTTCCTTTTGTCAACATTGCTTATTAACCTGAATAGTAAATCAGGCAAAAACAAACACATCAGTTAACTTTCAACTTTAACAATCACTAATGAATTGTCTCAAGATCTTAAAATAGAGCAAATTAAGGCACTCTCCAAAGAAAAAATGGGTTTGACAATTTCACTTTTTATGGTTTCACTGACAAATGAAACCAGGATACAGTTCCATAATATATTATACAGCATATAGGTGTCTTGTTTATGCCCTTGGCTATCACCAAATTCTAAAGGGAATAGAAGTCTATAGTCTCAGAGCCTTTTCATAAAGAACAAAATTATGAAAATTTTCAGGGTCATATACCTGAATCCTGGGTAACAAACTGGGTGCAGACTTGAAACAAACCTTTGCAATACAAATATTTTTCCTATTCTCTGTCTGTTCAACTGCAATTTTAAGGAAGGTAGCACAAGAACAAATACCTGTACAAATATACCCAAACTTTGCATATAAGCACATTTTATCTCAGTATTACAAGCATGTCCTTGGCTTCGTCTCTTCAAGCAAACTAGAATGCACTCTCATAAATGTGAGACAAAGACTTTAGGAGAATAATAGATATATTGAATTGAATGACAAATTTTAGGCCCCAAAAGATTCATTTTAAACTATAAACAGAAATGGAATGTTAGAGGTCAGACAACTAGTTAGGGGGCTGGGAAGTGAGAAACAATATGAGGTGTGAGATCCTAAGATCCTAAGTCCCTGTTCCCTGCTAGCCACTGAGCAGCCTTCTGGTAACTGATTTCAAGTCACAGCAAAAACAAGCTCATCCACTACACTCTTCTGTCCTACCTTCTTTCAGGCACTTAAGGAGCATCACAAGTTGTTTTTCTGTCTCTTGGAAGCATAATAATAGCTTTTCTTCTACGTGCTATAAAAAAATTTAGTTTTGCCCAAGGAGAGGTCCAGTGTCTTACATTGGCCCCTGGGAGGCAAATTCTGTCATACATGATTGGAGTGTATTTACTTAGGTGGCAGCTGGCCAATCACATCTGGGTATCTCAAGAAGACCAGTCATGTAATGGAAGGTGGGTACTTCTGGTCACTTGGTATTAGCTGAACAGAAGACTAAGTTCAACTGTGAGGGCGATCAACAAACTACATATGGCTATATAATTACCTCCAAAAAAAACCCTCTGGATTAAAATTCACATGAGTTTCAGGTGTTAACCATATCCCATGCTAAAATCACATCTAGGCCAAAAAGATCACATTTCCTAACTCCATAGGAGGGATAAAAAGCTTCAGTTTGGAACAACAAAATCTTTAGGTGTGAACCTCCCAGACTGCCCAACTCTGCCCTTTAGCTGATTTTTCCCTGAATCTTTCCCTGTGGCAAACTTTAACATAAGTATAATAGATATCAGGAAGTTCTATGATTCCTTCCAGGAAACTATTTAACTTAAGAGTCGTGTTGGAAACCCTTGAAATTCACAGCCAGTGAGAGGAGTCCTGTGGACTGTGTTCTCTAATTTCACAGTTTGACTAACACTGAATGCCAGTTTACACATATCTGCTAGGCAGTATGACCATCAACCTATTAACTATGCATCTGTCCAAGGTGCTATTTCATGTGTGGAAGCTGGCATAGCCTACTTTATGCAAATTCCAAATTCACTACACTGACAGGAGAGTATCCTTCTTGTGAGGAAAAACTAATGGCTTCGCCTTTTCTCCTTTGAAAAGATGACAGCTCTTTGTATTTTATATTATTCCACTTAGTTCTTTGACATTATCCCATTTAAGTATTAAGAACAGAACTGTAAATTTCTCTATGGGTTAACTGTGGTTAATTGGGCAGTTATCTTTAAAACATGAATGTGCTGTAAGTGCCATACCATAACAAAACTCAGGCACTCCACTTCCTAGCTGTCGGCAAGAAATATCTAGTTGTTCTTTCAAATATCTAGATTTTTTGATCCATCCAACTAGTATTGTTGTATCTATTGCAGTCTCTTCCCTAGACTCCCCAGAAATTATCCCATCCTTTGAAGATTCTTTCCAAAGAGATATACTTGAGGTCATTTTCACTGTATCTTATTAAATTTTGACCTTATTCAATTTAGTGATCTCCTATGATTCAGCAGTATTTTTAAGTAGTCGTAGATTACAAGTGTGGTAGTATTTAATTAATTTTGTTTATTCCAAATAATGGCTAGACATATCAATTACCTTAAAGTGCTACAATAAAAATACTAAAAAGAAGAAAAAGGAGAAGAGGAAAGAGGAAAAAGAAGAAGAGAAGGAGAAATAAATCTCAGAGAATCGTGTTTGCTTCCTGTTCATTACGAGTTCACAAGGGAACATTACGTCTGCTTCAGATAGTGTTCATTTGAGATCTAGACCTAAAGCTCACCTCTATTCAACCTGGGACACAGCCAGCTTTTATGGCAAAGAGAAACAGTGGGGCCACGCAACAACTCTTCAAACCTCTGCCTGGAAGCTGTTTATATTACTTCCACTTGGTTGCAGATGGACAGTACTAGTCACAGGGCTGAGCTTACTCAAGCGATGGAAAATAAAGACTCACCCTATCATAACAAAACCCTCAAGGATCACAATTTTATGACAGTCTGCATTAGAACTTATTTTTGTCTCTCTTGACCTTGAACTGAAAACGAGAACTATTTATATCCCATACACCCAATATAAAATGAATGGAAGGAATCCAAGAAAGCAAAGTAAACACTTGGATCTGGAAAGAAAATTTTCTGTCACAGTTCTTGACAATTCTGAAATTCTAAAAGCCAAATATCAAAGTCCTATCCTCTAGGAGTAGGAAAAACATTGCTTGACACCGGCCTAGTTCTTACTAATAGTTCCTTTTCCTTCTTAACCACTGGTTTTATCCACTGTGTAGCTCTACTTTTCCGTTATCCTTCTTGGCCATGGCTGACATGAGATCAGAGTTTAAATAGCTTTCTCTGCCTTCTTCCTGCTCACAAAAGTACAATCCCTTTTATCACAGGTTGGTAAATATTGGCAGTGTATATTAACTTTCTCAAAAACAGAAATTGTGTTTATTTTATTTCAGACAATAATATGTGGTAACAGAAGACTTCATTTCTCCTTCTTTAAATTTAGTAGATTTCTACAAGAAAATCATTCCCTTAATTTTTCTAGAGACTTAACTAAAATTATTTCCTGGCAACAATTATTTGTTCAGAGGTCTTAAAAAAGGACAGAAAGGCCATATCCCAGTTCAGGTTCTTAGCAAGTGGCTGAATTTTAATCACCCTTCTAAATTCATAGTTAATTCTATTTTCTATCCAAGGCTGAAAGCCACCGTTAAATGGTCTGTTAAACGCAGCAGTAATAACCAGGGATCACTACAAATATTCTGTTCCCATATCTTTATTTAAAGGCAAGAGTTCCGAGCTACTGTAGCAATCTTCATATCAAATGTTATATCACTGCTTAACTTGGGCCATCACCTTTCTAGCTCTCAATAATCTATTCTTTTCCACTAATTTCTTATCTAAGAGTCAATGCCACATATTTCAGTTTTTACTATAGCAGTTCTTTCTTGGTGTATCAAAAATTGACTCAACTTAGGTAAGTCATGTTACAGAAAAAAAGATGGAAGATTTGCATTAGTCTACACAACAGTAAACAAATTTTTCATCTTTCAAGGGAACCACAGCTTGAAGTCTGCTTCATGACACCCTACTTGCTGGGGCTTTAACTAAAGGGGAAACTATAAACCATGTGTGAAGGTCACATGGCCAGGGGAAAGCAAGGCTGGGAGAGTCAGGAAATGTCCCTCAAAGTGTGTGCTGGAAAGAGGTATGGGCCACGTCTTCTGTTTGTATTTCATTGTCCAAACAAGTTTTGAGAATGTTATGGTGTGGAACTTGAGTGTCCCCCCAGAAGCCTCATGTATGCAGATGTAGCGGATAACTGGAAGTATGTGTTACTGGGAGTTAGGCCCTCGCTGGAAGGGGTGGATGCTTGGGGCTTGACATGGAAAGGTTGGGACAACTTTTTGAGATTGGGAGCCCAGGGCAAAGCTTTCTGGCATCTGTTATTGATTTATGGGCCAAGAAGGGAAGGAGGCCATCCATGCTGGGTGTGGGAGGTCCAACTGGTAGTTTGAGCTGAGTGAAGTAAGGAAAGCGAAGCATCGTTATAGCTTCTTCCTGGGAAAGCTGTAGGCTTTGTCTGAATCTCCAGACTTCCATTTTTCTCCTTTTCACTTGTGTTTTTTCTTTTGTCTGCAATGCTGTAAGCAGCTCTCTAGCCTCTGCCACGTGATTTCACCCACCGTTGCCAGACAATTGCCTATGAATAGACTTTGCAGGATCTTCTGAAGTTGTGAACTAAATAAATCTTTCTCCCTTTAGTTGCTGATGTCTGGTATTTGGTCACAGGAACCAATAAGAAACCGGGACACTGTCATTGTCTGTTTGGACCTTTGAATCAATAAACTAGGGAGTCTTATTACTCAATAGAATAGTCTTCTGTGTGGTCAAGAGTGTATTTGTTTCCTGTGAAAAGACCAAAATCAAATGTGATAGGGGATATGACTCAGTTACCGATACTGTAGGTTGACTGACAGAATATCTGTTAGAAGATATTTTTATATGATTGGAAAGTGAAATTAGTGTTTAAGGAATAAAAAAGAACGTTGATTGCATTATCTCATTTAATTTTCTGAATTATGTTGACATTGGGCAATATTACTTCTTATTACAGGCTTCAATATGGTAAATGAAGATCAAGTGAAGTCCATAAAGTAGGCTAAAACAGAATAAAACAGAAGTATAAAGCCATGACAAAAATAGTAAAAAAAAAAAAAAAAAAGAAAAGAAAAGAAAGTGTAATTGAAAGGATGTGGATCTCAAACACTTTGGAAAATGCACCATTCTAATGAAGCAGGGAGAAAGATGCCATGACATCAAAAATGTAAGGAAAAGGACCTCAAAAAATACACTTATTAAACCAGCAACCCCCTGGAAGGTATGTTACAATTCTAAATACAGTAGCAACCGGGATTTAAAAGTGAGGCTGAAAAGAACAGGAACTGAGTCCCCAGATCTGTTTTTTTCACCATGTTTAATCTCCACTTGTTATTTACACAGATAGTCGTTTCGTACCATTTGTCTGCAATTAAGAAAAAGCTGTGGAAGCAGAGTTCCTTTGAAGTAAATTAAATGAAGAGGTTAGGGGGGAAATGTCATTAAAAATAAAGACATGTGTGCATCAATAGATACTTGAGGGAAAAAAAGCAATTTGCAACATTAATTTTTTTAATGATTAGAGCAAGACAAAGGAGAAAAGATGAGTCCAAATTAAATGGAGATAAAATAGAGAAAGTAAGTTTTAAACATTCTAATATATATATATATATATATATATATATATATATATATATATATATTTTAAAAGCCTAGACAATGTGAGAGCCAGAAATCATGAATAAGCCAGTATGAAAACAGTGAAAGAAACCAGAGGGAACCCACGGGAAATTATAAAATTGGATTAACAAGTTAAACTTTTAGTAGTCAAGTTAGGAAATAAGATTAAAAAAACTCCACCAAGAGCAGAAAGAAATAAAATCATGAGAACAAATAATAAAGATATTTCAAGCTAAAAATATCAATATCACTATCCAAGTAATAAGATTTCCAAAAACAGACTACAGACAACACATAGGAAAATAAAAAAAAAAAAAAAATACAAAAATAATGCAGAGAAATTCCCCAGGGCTTAATTCCATCAATTTTCAAAACTAAAAGTGCTAGCTCAGGAGATGCAGACCTACAACTAGGACCATCTTTAGGAAATGTAAAGACAAGAGCAAAAACAAATCCTAAAAACTTGAAAAAATCAGGGGAGAAACATTGTATTGCTTACCGTTATAAGGAAAGTGGGAAAGTCCAACTTTCAAATCCCAATTGTGTTTTGGTTTTGGTTTTGGTTTCTGATATCTACTTTCTTTTCATTATGCACATGTTAGGTCATTTGGTAACTTCACAGAGAGAGTCAGGAAATTGCTTTTTCTACATCATTTTCCTACTTATTTGTCCACCTTTCCCTAAATCAACCTTCCTTCCTACTCGTCCACATTTTCAACTACTTATTAGGTAGTTGCCCAATGAATAAGAAAAAAGTATACACATATATGATGTTTAAATAACTGGGCATCCACCTTAGCCTATCCCTGCTACGCATTTTCTTTTAGGATGTTACCAGAATTTTTTTTTTTTTTTTGTACTAATGATTGAACTCAGGGACTTGCTTGTTCACATATGCTAAAATAGTACTCTGAGCTAAATCTTGGACCCTTTTTATTTTATTTTGATCCATATTTTCGTTAACTCTCCGGGTTGGTCTCAAACATTCCACACACCTGACTCAGCCTCCTAAGTGGCTAGGATCACAGGCCAGAGTGCCACTACATGAGGCCGGAAATATTTCCTATGGATGTAGTTCATTTAATCATTGGATAAAGTATTTTAGAGCCATCATCAAAATTGCGGTGTAGTTTAATTACACATGCTATGAACTGTAATCTCCTTAATCTTTTATGATACTCATTAATACATGCTTTTGTTTATTTACTGAGTAATTATTTAAAGTACATACCATATGCCAAGTACCATCCTACATGCTGAGTTATAGAGTGCAACAGGAGGGATATTCAGAATATTCAAGCTGCATGGGTAAAGCCACACAGGAAGGGTGCATTCTGCAGTGTTCCATTTTACAAAATTCTAGGAAGTGTAAATTAATTGACCCTTGATCAGGAATTATCTGGGGATGGAAGCAGAGAAGGAAAGAGGAAAAGAGGGATTGCAGAGTCACTAGGAACCACAGAGTGATGAATGTGTTTACTATCTTATCTGTGACACTAGTTTTATCCGGAAAGACATTCACCAAAGCTTAAAAAATCTTACAGATTCTCTAAAAGCAGTTTGCTGTGTATCAGTTATATCTTCGTAAAACGATTAAGCATGCCTCTGTGTGTACATGCACACACACACGCACACACACACACAAGTATTTTTTAAGCCTGATGTCACAGACTAAATTCTGCTCCATCAAAAGGCATATATTGAAGTCCTAATATCCAATATTGTACAAAGTGATTATATTTGGAAATATGGTCTAATGAGAAATTTTAAATTATAATGAGATCTTTGACTAGGAGCAGAGTTCAATGGTAGAGTGCTTACGTAGCATGCATGAGGTCTTGAATTCAATCCCCAGCACAGTAAGAAAAAAGAAAGAAATCAAAAATGGTCTTCAGGGGTTGGGACCTGATCCAATTTGACTGGTGTCATACAGGAAGAGGAGAGTAGTCTACAGTCAAAAAGATTCATATGTGCAAACACACACAGAGACCTAAAGAAAGACGGCATGACAAGCGAAACACAAAAGAGCTACTCGTCCAGGCCCCTGTACTCAGACTTCTAGCCTCTATGCCTGTAAACATTTTATTTTTTGCCTGAGCCATTCAGTTTATGGGTTTAGGCTGTCAGTTCTAGCAAAAGAAGAAATGTAGTAAGAGTTAAGCTACAACATGCAGAGCACAGGCTATGTATGTACCAAGAATGACGTATCACTTAGCTAAACGATTTCCCTTGTTTGTTTGTTATATAATAACTGTGTACTTGCTTATAATTAAACTTATAAATTAAATTGTTATATGAAACCATTCCTGGGATTTTTTTTTTCTAAAACTCCTAACAACTGAGAAGCCACAGCAGAAGTCCTATTTTCTTATTCTAAAAGAAGGCTGGTTCTAGCACAGGAGAAAACATTGTAATTTTACAAAGACAACTTAAAGAAAATTGGTAAGTGTGCTTTTGAAACCTTTCTATAAATATTCAGGAGGAATCCTGCAGGCTCTAAGTTGCTGATACGGCTGTTTCAAAGATGCCTGAAACACATAGGAAAGACTCCATGGAACCATAAGCGAACTGTTCATTAAAGACACCTATGTAAATTAAAGACAACAGGTAATACTCAATATAAAATCTTCCTTTTTTTAGAAAGCTTTGCAAAATGAGTTTTAAGTTGGCAGTGATTACCAGCGATGTTTTTGTTAGGTGTTTCACAAGGCTTTCTTTTATTCTTAATTACTTTTGTAGCTACCAACACTTATTCAATTAGATATGTTAATAGTCCCTGGATTTCTGTACACCTGTTTCTTCCAGCTGTCTGCAAGGCTGGTATTCTGACATCTGTACAGAATTGGTAGTTTCATTTTCTACCACTAAAATCACAAGACAAGAAGCCCACCAATATTGCAGGGTTAAAAAGCTTAAATTAGGGATGGGGATGAAGTTCAGTCCAGTCATTAGAATATTTCCCCAGCGCCACGTGAGCTGGGTGTGGTGGTGTGTGCCCATAGTGCCTGTACTCAGGAGTCTGAGGCAGGAAGACTGTTGGGTATTCTAGGCCAGCTAAGGCTACATAGTAAGTTCAGGACTAGCCTAGATTACAGAATGGGTCCCTGTCCCCCCTGCCCCCCCCCAAAAAAAAAAGTTTAAAATAAAGCTTCAGCTTAAGCCTCTATTTTCTTACAATGAAATCAGTGCTATAAAGTTAAATTCTAGGATACATCCAATAATTTCTATAAAGTCCTATATGTTTTTGGTAAATCACTTTACCCAAGGAGTATCCCTTAATTTATAAGTTCTTTGATGCTTGCTTTATGTTTATAATTATATGCAATTTAAGATTCAAGCTGTAGCTTTTATGAAAATTAGAACAAAAATTGGATACTTAACAATTGAGTCTTTTATGTTAGACTAAGATAATTGTTTTAAAATGTTTTCAAGACTATACTTTCCCCATATTTTAATTGAAAAAATTGACTACATTTCTAAAAGCACTTTTCCTAAACTCAGGGAGAACATGCGTGAAAACAATGCCTTTGATCTCATGGAGCTTGAATAGGAGTTGGAAGGACCAGTAACTCTGGTCAGGTAAAGTGTTATAAAGGACTGTAATAAGGGAAAATTATAGGGAGTAACTCATTTGTGCTGAGGAATAGGCTGCCGTCTAATATACTGAAAGGATGTGGGTGTAATTTGTTAGCACATTTTAAATGTATGCAAACTGTATTACCAATTACATTTTTACTACAATATCCAAATTGTATCTGAATTGTTTGCAACAGATTTTATTCTAAGATTCTTCACTGTACAATTGTTCCTAGCGGTAAACATTGGAAGAAAATTAAATCCCAACCACAGAGCATTCATTAGTCAGATGAAATATAGTGAAAGCAAAATTGGGCATTGTATGGCTGCTGAAGTGATGCTGGGGCATTTCTGGCGCCAAAAGACTCTTCAGACTATGTGAAAATAAAAGAATGTTTAAAAGACAGAGACCTGCCATAAATAAGAAGAAAAGGAAGTAGTCAGCAATAAACAACAGGAGGTCAGAGGAAGAACCTGCACAGGTGACGCACAGCTATGGAGGCCACAGGCTGGAACTTATCTGTGGCATTAGTAACAGAAAAAAAAAAAAAAATAAATGAAAAAAACCTGCCCCACCAGCAAATACAAGGAGGAAAAGGCGATATGACAAGGGGTAGATATCGCAGAAAGGTTGAAGAGCGGACAGTAGGGAAAGGTCCAGGTACAGAAATTTGTGAAATGATTTTTCCCATGCCTTGGCCTCCTTCTAGTGGTCTAAGCTTTACACTCAACCCCAGACAAATTTTGCAACAAACTTGATGGAACCGGAGAGCATCTTGTTGAATAAAATAGGCCAGCCAGAAGGACAGATGTCACATTCCTTTTCATTCATGAAAGTTTAAAAATGTCAATCTAAGTGTAGACTAATAACTTCCAAAGGCTGGGAAGTCGGCAGAGGCAGAGGGCGGTTGGATAGTAGATATACCAAAAGCCTGTTAGGAAAGTCAATTCATGGCGCTCCACAGGACATTTGGGGAACTCTAGCTTTGAATAAGCTGCTACAAATCTTTGAAAAACTAATAAAAGAGGAGTTCAACAGCTCCAAACATAAACACAAGGAGATCAAAATGCTAATTTTCCTATACATATGCATACATTAAGTAGAAATATTATATGTATTCCATGAATATATATAATAACTTTACGTTAATGACAAGAATAAAATAAAAATGTTTTAAAAACCCTTCATTGTCCAAAAGTCTGGAAAGAACTGAAGCAGCGAAGGCTGAGTGATCATACTTCCTTATCCTATTGTCCAGGTATTCTCTAACCAACAGCCAGTTTTTTCCCTAATCCCAAACAAAGAAATTGTGGTCAACAAACTTGAACTCCTACCAAAATGTATGCAAGCTGACTTCCTGTTACCCTTTTTTAAATAGAATCAAATGAAACAGTTGAGAAAAATCTGCAACATACAAGATAAACACCAATTTTTAAAATATCGGAAACCATTGGCAAAAGCAATAAGGAATCATCAGTGACATTTAAGAAAATATTTCTTCTATGAAACAAAATACTGCATTATAAAAGCAAAAGCAAATCAAACAATAAAAGAGCTGTTTAAACTGCAAGACTTGAATTTGGAGAATGGGATCAAACTCAAGTCTACTGCTCTGCCATTCAGTTCCAATCTCAACAGTCGACCTCTTAGGTATAGAAGCATCCAGGCAGAGCCAGGAGATTATGAAGTCTTGGCTCTGATGGGATATGGATGAAAAAGTCCTAAAACTTTGCTCTTCTGGATATAGGTAAATCAGTAGGTGGCAGAAAACAAGCTAAGGAACAGGAAATATCATACCTGAATGCTTGAAGAAATGAGTCCTCTTAGAAGCCAAGAACTTAGAGAAGAGCGATCTCTAGAGACTTCAGGAGAATTAAGCACAGCAGCTGTGGTGACCTTGGTGCAGAGGCAGGAACAGCTCTAGCCCAGTGTTCCTCTAAATTGGAAATACCTTTGAAATCTCTTTTGCCAAAGTTAGGCCTCATACCAATTAATGCAGAGTCTCTGGTAGTGAGAAAGAACTATTAATATATTTGATGTTCACCAACTAATCTCAATTCAAGGCCAAGCTCAAGAATCAATGTTCCAGGTCCTTTGACAGCAACAGCAGCAGTGCTCCTTTTGGGACTTTGTTAGAACTGGTAAGTTAGGTCTTACTTCGGATCCAATGACCAGAAATCCAAAACCATTTACAAAGTATAGGTAAGAAGTAGGCAGTGGTATTTTTTAAACACCCAGAAGGTAATTAATTCCCAGAAACAGAATCAAGTTGAAAACCACTGACTTAGGTATTGCTATTGAAAAGACCAGAGCAAAATTGTTTTAATTCTCTTATCTACACACGCATGCACACACACATATGGGAACTCCAGTCGTCCAGAGAGAGGCAGGATGAGGGAGTACCTAGAAAAGCCACCTCACAGTGAAAACATAGGTGGACAGTTAAGGAGATTCCATTATAGCACAAAATAATGTATTTCTTATAAATAAAAACATGTTTTAAAGTTAAAATTGCATAGAGATAATGTTAGCTATTGAGAACTTAAGGAGTGCACTCAATTTAAATATAAATTGTAACTCACAAAGAGATGAATGTTACCAGGTTGGGATTTGGATCATAAATCCTGTTCCTTGTGTTCCCCAAAAGTTTAATTCATAATCTCTACTGCCTGTGAGTGTAATCTTATATATAAATACAGTCTCTACAGATGTGATTATGATGACATCATTCTAGGTTAAACTAAGCTGTAAATCCAATGCCTGGTGTCTCTAGAGGGAACAAGAAATTTGGAAACGTTGAAAAGAAGACCACAGGCAAAAGGGAAGAGAGTAGAGTCACACTGCCACGAGCCAAGAAACACCAAGGATTGCCAGCAAACACCTGAATCTGAAAGCACAAGCAAAGGCTTTTAGCAAGAGTCTACAGAGAGCAAGGCCCTGCTAAGACCTTGCACCGAACTGTTAAAAAGTTTCTTTTTCTTTTTATTTTGTGTGAGTGAGTTGTGGCAGGAGTCATGTGTGGACATCAAGTCTGGGGCCTTGGCACTGAGCTACATTCTTAGTCCAGTTTTCAATTTTGCTTTTTTATTTCAAGACTGGATGTCACCAAATTGCCCAGGTTGAGCTTGAATTTGTGATCATCCTGCCTCTGCCTCCCAGAATGCTGAGATTACAAGCCTGTGCTACTGGGCCCTGTTTCTGTTTATTTAAGCTTCACAATATGTGGAAAATTGTTAAAAACTGATGTTATAAAAGTAACTCAGGGCTGAGGGCACACCTCAGTGGTTCAACTGCTTGCTTAGGTTCAACTCCCCAGCACCACACAAGCCAGGTGTGGTGGCACACATCTGTTATCTCAGCATTCAGGAGGCTGAAGCAGGAAGATTACTGTGAGTTCCAGGCCAGCCTAAGCCGCACAGTGAGTACTTCAGGAGTAGTTTGGACTCTAGATTGAGACCTTATCTCAAAACAAAACAAACAACAACAACAAACTATTGAGGATGATAAACCCAGAATACCGAAATATCTAACATGTTAATGGGAGAAATAAAAACAATTAGAATATGAAATGAAATAATTAAATTGTTGAGTATATAAAATTTTGAAGCTTCAAATTGAAAGATACTGTGGATTTCCAATATGGATTAGAAGGACATGCGCTAAAGCATTCTTATCTTGATTAAAAACTTCCATCTCCAAAAACCAGCCTCTTCTTATTCCAAAGAAGAAAAATGTCTAACAACAACAACAAAAACATGGAACATGTCATATGCTAAATAGGTTGTTTTGTTGAAGAGCAGTGACATAGGAACCCGTTGGTATGCATGTCTTTGTATGCATCTCTAAGGGTGCACATAGTAGGTGGAATATTCTGCTCAAATGAATTCAATATTAATAGTTACTTTATTTTTCTCAATTCTCCGACTTACGAATTCGTTCTTTTGATTAACTCCCTGCAAGACTGATGTATTTTTACTGCCTTGATGTTGAAGAAAAATTCTTATTGGGCAAATCTCTTCACTTTCTTTCAAAACATTTACCTAACTGCCTCTAACACATCACATATCTAAAATGCAATCGTAAGTTCATCTTCGCTTTTAGGTAATGGATTCCTATCTATATTCCTGTGCAATTCTCTTGAGTCTTTGAAACAAAATAACCCAATTAGAAGGAATCTCGATGCTGCCTGTTTCTCATTAATTTTGCCTAATACACGGAAAACCCTGTAAATAGATTAAGATCTACTTGTAATTCAGGAAATTTCTTTTATGTTTATGTTTCAGCCTCATTCTGGTTTCTTTAATCTCCTATGCTCTTTTCTATCTCTCTCATTAGGAACACAAATTATGACTATGTTGAATCACTATTACATATGTTTTGCTATCATTTTTGTAATTTTTATAACTTTTATAAAAGTGCTATAGGTTTTCTTTGGTGTTCTAGGCAATTTTCTCAACTGTTTTAATGATTCAATGTTTTTCACTGATGATTTTGCTCTTAAGTACTCAAATGCCTTAATACCACTATTTATTTTATTAGAATTATTCATTTAGTTTTGTAACAAATGTCTATGGCCCATAATTCTTTTCATCTATCTTATTACCATTATTAGTTTTAAATAGTATCAAAATATCTTTAGGGGCTGGAGGAATGGCTTAGCAGTTAAAGCGTTTGCTTAGCAAATGCTATGTCAAAAGCTAAGTACCCGAGTTCAATTCTTCAGCACCACATTAACTGGGCATGGTGGAGCCTGCCTGTAATCTCAGCCATCAGGAGGTTAAGGCAGGAAGATTTCCGTAACTCTAACTCCAGCCTGGGCTCCATAATGAGTTCAGAACCAGCCTGGAAAACAGAGGGAGACCCTGTCTCAAAAAAATAAAAAAGTCTTCAAATATACTCTCTTCTCTCTTTTTACAGATGTGTTACAGAATGTGCTGCTCCCATATGATAGCAGGATATGAGAGTGGCAGGTTTAATATAATAAATAATGGTTTCCATCTTACTCGTGGTTAATTGATAATAGATTTCCTATTGGCTCTCAACTTCCGTAGTTTCTGTTTGACATCTTAGAAAGTAAGTTGTAGAAAGATAACGCGTGTAAACATCATCATCTATTATTGAGTGGTTTTAAGAATGGAGGTAGATGACCTCATGAAAGACTATACCCAA
The DNA here is from genome assembly GCA_004027205.1 of Ctenodactylus gundi. Taxonomy (NCBI): domain Eukaryota; kingdom Metazoa; phylum Chordata; class Mammalia; order Rodentia; family Ctenodactylidae; genus Ctenodactylus; species Ctenodactylus gundi. The sequence continues at coordinate 111,734 of PVKB01000842.1, forward strand.
AACAAGCACATTTTTATTGAAAACATTGTCTAATTGCATTAGGTAACTTTTTATCACTGTGAAAGAATGCCTGAAAAACAAAAAAATAAAGGAGGAAAGGTTTGCTTTGGTTCATGGTTTTAGAAGGTTCAGTGTAGGGACATTCGGCTCCTTTGTTTCTGGGCCTGTGGTGAGGCAGTGTGTCATGGTGGAAGGGTGTGGCTGAGTAAAGTTGTGTACTTTATGACAGCCATAAAACAGAGAGAGAAGGAAATGCCCCACATGCAGGTACTGGGGAAAGGTATTGGCCTGTAGGTCACACTTCCCTTTAACTAGACCCATTTCCAAAACCATCACCTCTCAACAATAACGTCCAATTGTGAAGTCAACAGTAGAGCAATCTATGTGATGAGGCTGGAGCTGCTGTGATCCGATCATTTCCGCAAAGCCTATCCACTGGCATTTAAGCCTTAAGCATCATGAGCCACTTGGGGGACATATTGGATGCCAATCGTAACATACACTTTTATTGAAATTCACAAAAACCAACTCAACTTATTTGGAGAAAATCCTTTCCTATTGTAAGGCCATTAGTGCAGCAATTTTAATTCACTTGGTCACATAGAAAAGAGCTTGTATAAGAAAAAATCAGATTTAATATGATAAAATTATGCTTTTTATTAATGTCCTTATAATTAATGATCTGTAATTGCTAACTGAGGCCAACCGGCTCGCATCTTTCTAATGATCTGTGCTTATTTCCTTTGGGCTCTCCGCTGGCAGAAACGGCAGCAAGTCGACTCCAAGAAGGTCCTCAAGTGCTAGCTTCCCACTACTTCTTGTGGATTTGCATGAATAGAATCAGTAACCTGTGTCCAGTAGAATGCAGAATGGTGAGGAGAAGCCACTCACATTATTATGTTACATTAGATCACAGTGTTTCTCTTGCCAGCTCACCCTCTCTAGTACCGCTTCCCCTCACTGCCTTGGGTGAAATTCGCTGCCGTCTGGAGGGGTCCACATGCAAGCAACTAAGGGCGTCTCCTGTCAAGAACCAGCAAGCAACTGAGATCCTTGATCTGAGAGCTCTGAAGAAACTGACAACTGCCAACAGCCACCAGAGCCTGGGAATGGGTCCTTCCTCAGTGAAGCCTCAGATGAAAACTCAGATCTAAATAAAACGTGGATTGATGTGTGCATTAAACTCTGAAGAAGACCTATCTGAGCCATGCTTGGATTTTCGTTCCACAGAATATATGCTAAGTTACTGTATTTATGGTAATTTGTTGTAATTTGTTGTAATAGATGAATGCTACAGTAGGAACCCTTCCTGAGTAACAGCATTGCTACTGGAAAACTATTTCAGAGAAAAGTAATGTTGACTGAACTTCTGTTATTTTGGAATGTGACAGACCTATGTCAGTGGAAGAACTCTAAAACAGACTTTCCCAATTCTTTTCATATACAGTCCACACCTCTAAGCCCTAGACTATCCCAACTGAGAGAGGTTGGTAGAATTTTCTAGAATTTGTTCTGTCTCCATTCCACAACAGTGTGTCATTCTTATAAGGTGTTCTTGAAGCATCAATTTCCACAGAAGCAGTAATTAAGGAGGGAATTCTCACTGTAGTTTTGAGGAGGTTCTCAGAAAGAAGGTGAGGAGAGGAAAAAGGAAGCAAGCTAAATAAGATATTTTTCTCAGGTTAAGAGTAATTTTCATCCGGGTCCCTTTGGAAGCTATGGAGCAAATGATGCACCCCAGAACTGATTCCATCATTAGGCAGAGGCCAGGCTTTTGTCTTCTGCATTACTGGCTCTCCCAGAGAGTTCTCTTGTGGGAAGGGGCCTCCAATGAAGAGAGAAGCCGTGAGACTGGGGCAACCAACACTCACAACAAAAGAGAGAAAATTGTTCCTACTCACTGAAGAGTGTCAGGAAGGGATCAACAACTTCCACTGAAAAGCCTAAGTTGTACTTTGTTTCCTTGTACCATCTCTGAAAATATCCTAAACTGTGTTGTATCTGGTAGTCTCAAAATGTTTGTAATTGCCAATATCTTTGATTTCGGCACTATAGATGATTTCTTCTGCATCATGAGGTTTTTTTGTTATTATACCCAGTTAATGCTTAAGAATGTATAAAATGATTTTATCCTACTATCTTTCTTCCAAAATTTTTCATTTTTATTAAAGTACAATTAATTATCAATGCATTCTACATTGGGGATGCTATGAATTATCTTATTTCTAAAGTAAAGTGTACAATTTGCACTTTGGGTCTATCATTCATCTCATAACTTACCCCAACACGCACCTGCCAAAGTTTGAGTTAAGGACTTAAGGTTGTGCTTCAAGTTGAAAAGCAATACTGTCTAACTCTGATTCTGGGGTTGCTGGCCCAGTTCCTAGTTTATTTGGGGACACAGTGCCTGAAAAAGAAGGCTTACAGCTCAGTTATCTTCCCAAAGTGCCACCGGGGTGGCTGGCAAGGCGTCTATTGTCACAGCAGTATTATCCTGAGTTACTCAGCCAGAGGAAAATTGTTTCCTAATGGAACCCTAAGACCTCCATTCAATATTCCCTTAAGGCCTGAAGAATGCAATCCTAAGGACTCATGCTAAGCAAGGCCTCTTCAAAAATTATAGTCTGTGCTCATCTGAGAGTCAGAAATTTTCAATTATATAGCCTCCCAGGATGCATTTTAGAAGAAAGCAGAACGCAATTGTTTTTGCTCACTTGTTAAACACTAACCATTTTGTTCCTAGCTCCATTACTTTTCCTTACTTTATCCCTTTTATGCAAATAGCAGCCCATTTTCAATCTCCATTGAAATAAGAAATGCCTCTATGTATGGTAAATATGTGCCTTTGGAGCTTGCTTTAAAAATTATCCATGGGAACAACTTGGATTTTTTTTGACACTTTCAAAGTTTAAAAGCGCTTTCACATGCGTGGTTTTGTTTGAGTCTAACAGAAGCTTGCAAAGTAGGCAGGTGTTAACAACCCCCAATCTACAGAGTAGAGTTTGGAGATTACCTAACTTCTTAAAACCATATTGCTGAAAACAGGCAGACATAAGACATAAGACTGTCAAGCTTTCGTCAGATGCTGTTTCCTCTCTCCCCGGCTGCCTTTAAACTGTCAGCGATCAACTGTCTCAATGTCTTCCTTGATCCTGGAGATATTTGTTTTATTATCATTTTTTAACTCAGGAATCCCACAAACACATGCAGGATTCAGCCACACCCCATTTAATACTATTCAACACTGGTACGTCTTTTGTGTATTTTCACATTCTCTAATGAGAGCTCTGATTTAATTGCCTAATCTGGACATGTTATTTTACCAGTGTGGCTCCAAGGTGCTCTGGTGAGTCCTGAAACTGGCATGTTATTTCAGGTTATTTGAATTTTATTGTATCTCCCTTATGCTTTATTTCTATTGCATTTTAAAGCAATCCATAGCATACATAATATCACTTAAATATCACATAGTGCTGCAAAGAAAGCGCTGCCTAATATTCTTTGTACAACCACAGGAGGCCTCTTCCAAACCAAAAAGCCATGAGTCTTATCTGTGGGCCCTGCTGTAAATTTTGATCTGGAGGCATGTTTAATAGTTTTTCAGTGACTATTGTAAAGGGAGTATTTACTTGAAATGATGTCTGCTTATATTATTTCTTTGCCAAATTGCTCCCAGCAACTAGAAAATCTGCTTGTACCTCTCCATCAGTATCCTCCCTGGAAAGGAGATATTTTCTTTCTGTGTACTGAATAAATATTTGATTTTACTTGATGATCTTTTAAAGTTTGGCCAGAAGGACAAATAGCTCATCTAATGATTTTTAACCTTTTCTCCACTAAAAGACATTTTTATTGTTTCACTCCTTGATTTGAAATATTTGGTCTGTCAACTATCAGAGGGGCAAAAATAAAATCCTTCATTTCCCCACTTTTAGGAACAACAAACACACACAATAATAGAAAGTAGATGGAGTACCTAATATAGCAGTCACTAATCTAGTGATATATAAAAACTTTTAAAATTTTTGACACCACCAAGGTATTTTAATTTCCTTTTACATGCGAGGCACACACAAATTAAGCACCTGGCAATAGGTAAGAGTTCGGATTTGAACACAAGCAGGTTAGTTCCAGAGTCAATGACCTTAACCTCCAACAGTGTTTCTTGCCATTTCTAATATGTAACCAACACGGACCAGGAAAAGCAAGTCCTCTCTTAATTTCAGGAGGTGAAACTGGTAAAGGTCTTCCTCCAATGGGCCGACAGTTGAAATTGAAACACCACTCTCTCTGGAATCAAATATTTAGAATCCGAGGTCCTCCCCTCTCCTGGGTGGCTTTAAACCCTCAAGTTTATTTTTAATATTCCAGGTCTCTAATTCTTAGTGTAAAAACAATAATGTTAAGACTTATTTAAAAACATATTCTGTCTGCCTGATTTGTTACTTGAAAAAAAAAAAAATACTTCATGGCAGAACCTAATATGCAGCAGGCATTGCAGCTAGCTTTTGGCAAAGATAGATGACCTGGGACCCTTTCTCTGAAAGGATTCAGTGTCTTGGATGGGAGTGCAAAAAAGTGGCCACATTTTCACAGAATGTCACAGGCTTATGCCATTGGAGTTACTGAGCTGTAGGCAAGAGGTGAGGAAATGTGTTTTGATCCTCGGGAGCAGGCAGGACAAAGAGAAAGAGTCGATGTTGAGAAAACACCATGGAACATCGTGGGAAACACGACTCCTGAAGAGATCTTGGAAGATCGAGGCATACAACAATGAAGAAATAAGACTTAGATGCAGAAGGAAAGGATACTTCTAATTTGAAGCATTTCTAAAAGGATAACAGCCACAACAACCTGGAAAATAGACAGAGAAGGGGCAAATGCATCACACGTGGAGTTCAAAGGGGTTTCAGTAACCTGGCAGAGCATGTCTCCCCCTTCCAAACCACTAACTACATGCACACAGGTTGGTATTAGGATGGACGTTAGTGAGATCACGTGCCCTTCTGACCACTTGTGGAAATCCAGAGCATTCCGTTTTTCTGGTCAGTTATGCCTCAGTAAAGCTACGGGGGTACAGAACTCCCAGACACACGTAGCTCTGGCTAATCCGAGCAAGCGCGAGTCTTAAAACATGACAGCTCTAACAGCTTTCTCCGGGCACTGTTTTGAAAGCCAGCGAGAAGATGAACCACGCCTGCTGTGTTAGCTTTCCATCACTGTGGCAAAACACCTGGAACGCGGCGGAAAGGAAGAAAGATTGATTTCGGCTCACAGTTTCAGAGGTTTTAGGCAGGGTTTCGTGGCTCCATTGCTCCCGGGCCTGTGGTGAGGCAAAGCCCAGGCCAGGAAACGCTGTAAGGGAGCAGAGTTGCCCACCTCGTGCAGGTGGGGAAGCAGGGAGACCTAGGAAGCGCCCAGGGCCCCAATGTCACCTGTCAAGTGGATGCTGTGCACGACCCCAGGGACCTACTCTCTCCAGCAAGGCCACGCCTCCTAAAACTCCCCTCACTCCCCAATCACGCTGTCAGCTGATACCAAGCTTTCGACATGTGATCCTTGGGGGATTGCCTAGATCCAAACTACAACATCTTGCTTACTCAGTCTCATCCAGAATTTCAAATGAAATACTATTATTCACTCTACTGTGTCTTAAAAAAAAAAAGGCCAAGCTTGTGTTCAGATAGGAGTGCGGAGAAAATCAAGAGGCAAAAGAAATCTAAACAAAGACTGTTCAGCCATTCCTCTTTGGGAGGACGGGGTTTGAAACAGGATCCAGAATTATTTAGATAACCATTTTGGTATTTGGTATTTCATTTCACTTTGCTTTTATACAAAAGGCAGGAAATGATCAACTGAACACTTCGATTCTGAAAACACATTTATTCTGGCTTCCTTCACCCTTGCTCCATTTCATTTTTGGAGAACTTCAGTGAAAAACAGGAATATGTATTGTCTGGGGAAATTACACTGGTGCAATAAAGCCAAGAGATTTTCAATGAGGTACAGGTGAGAAGAAGACAGCTGTTACCTATTTTGCCAAACACGTATGTTTTCCAGAAGGAAATAGTGTACAAATAGGCCAAAATGTTTGCTTTCCAGACTAGCTGAGGCAATTGGCAGAATTCTCTTTTTCACTTTGTTGGTATAAGCACAAGTTTATGGTCCTTAAAGATGCCATTATTCTTCTTTTACTTTTATTTTCTCACTTACAGAAGAGAGATGTCAGTAAATGCACCTTGCAACACTCACAGAGATTTAGTGACTTAATTTTGCAAACTAATGGACAAGATTAAGAAAATAATGCAGTTACCAATGTATTTGTTAAATATGCAGCCTATATTACATTATAGGAAGTACTAAAGTCAAAAGTATTTCTGAAACAGATTAATTTCAAGAGACCCAGTTACATTTCAGATGGCAAAAAGTCCTACCCATATCAGCTTATAAGTAAACTGGGGTAAATGTGCAATAAGTGTGCAAAATTAACATATATCAACATGGAAATGTAGAAATATGCAATTTTAAATAACTTATTATCTAAGCCCATAATGTGGCAAAAATAACAATGGTGGTAATAATTTCATTTTAAATTTCAAAATAGTTAATATTATAAATCGTCTTTTGGGGTAATTTTCAGCATTTTCTGAGTAAAATGTGTTTAGGAGCTGTTGTGGTTTCCACTTCCCAGTGCTTTTTCCCAAAATGCTGTCAGATACACAGAGAAGAGGCTGAGGAGGCTGCCGGGGATGGAGGAAGGTGAGGAGGGCACTTCTGATCTCCACCTTATCCTCGGGCTAGTATTGGCTCAAGTCTCCTGGCAGTGGCTTAACTTCTGGTGTTTGTAGGGACCGGTATGACCTTGACTTGGATTCTCTCAACATGGCCATGGCCCGGTATTGACCCCTGAATGGCTCAGTCTCAGGGTCAATCTGTCCATCCAGCTCTGCCATCCATCTTGGGCTTTGCTGCAGTGACATACCCTCCCCTGACACACAATCCGGACACCCCCACCACCCAGACCCCGGTCATACAACATTGCATCCTTTTCCCCTGGCTTACTCTATTGCTGAAACACCTCCCTGGTGTCTGAGTCTCCCCCCCAAAAATGAAAATCCAGAGAACTCTATCTTTCTCTCTCTAGTATTTATATTTTAAGGCATAATAAGAAGATTCCCAAGAATAGCTAAAAGGAAAGAAAACCATTCTACTATAACAACAGAAAAATTTTCTGGAATTCAGTCTTCACTCTGCAAGGTGTCCTTTCTTCCCTTTTAAAGAACAAGAGGTCACTCGCTGAGATTCGTGTAATTTACTCAAACCATACATAACAAGCACTGCTCCCGTTTTGGTATCTCAGAGATGAGAAGCAGGCAGACCACCTCCCTCGTGGAGAAGACCCAGGCAGAAGCAGTCAGCACACAGAGAGCAGCTGTGATGAAGGAGGCGTTGGGACCAGGGATGACAGAGGACACATAACTAGACCCGGGAGGCCAGGGAAGTCACCCTGATGAGCCAGTGCCATAGCTGAGTCCTGAAAAAAGAAGCAGGAACTGGGCAGAAAAATGACAGCCCTAACACTTCATGTGAGAAGGCAGTGCTGCAGAGAGCCAGCGAGGCATGAGAGGATGTGGCTCATTAAGAGAGCTGCCAAGTTACTTGGTGTGGCTACTGTGAAAGTATTACACATTCATCTTTCCTTCTCCCTCCTGGGAGGCTTTTTGATTTTGGCTTGATTTCCCATAGCTATGAGCAAAGGTTTAAATGCAAGCAGAAATGAACAAGGTCGTATGAAATTTAAAAAAAAAAAAAACTTGCATGTGGATACTTTTTAGAGATGAAAGCAGGAATGTCTTATAATATTCTTGAAAGGATTATTTTACTCTTAAAGACTTTGGGATGCCTCTCAGTTTCAAATAGAATAATTGGCCATTGTTACTGGTTTCTTTTCTCTTTTCTTCCTACCAAGAGAATTTTTTTTAAATATCTCCACCAATTACAGAGTGGTAGGGAATGTAAATCACACAGGAATGTTCCAGCATCCATAAATGTCGTAGTAACAAGGCAGTCTACCTCAAGAATGTATTGTTTAAAATATAGAATAATTGGAAAAGAATAGCACTGAATATTTTTGCAGACTGTCTTTGTTACCACTTGTATATAAATGAGGATCCTTAAAAATGTGCACGTTCCACATTTATTTAGACCCTGTTGAAGTGAGTAACATAAATTAAGAAGAATGATACCAGCACAGAGAAATAGTATCTGTACAGCACATAAAGTCAGCCAGAGGATGATAAAGTGTAAAAGTGTAGTATATTCCTAAGGTGAACTTCCTAGTAAATTATGCTAATTGGAATCACTTTCTTTGGAAAGAATGACACATATCATTCAAATTAGATATAAAAATGTTCTTTCAGCTCACTAGAAACATTAAGATTAGATATTTGCTCACTGCAACTGGAAGAAAATATTTAGAAGGAAAGTGAACGCATTCATTAAAAAATATGTCAAATATTTTAATTAGTCAAGGGAATGCCTGCCAATGTGGAATGCAAAAAAGTTTCATCTGAAATCTTGGTTTTGTCATATTTTCTTAAGATGGTAAATATTTATTCCCACAAGAAAGTATCAGTCTTCCCACATTTTAGAAAGAAGTCACGTTCTATGAAACCAATATGTTTACAAGTGTAACACATTCTTCATATAAACATATAATTAATCTGGTTCCCTTCAGGATTTCAGTGTGTAAAACATTTTTCCAGCAGTGTTAGTTTAAGATATGGAGGTGATAGAGGACATGGTGGTGACCAAGAAGAGTTTTTGTTGAGGTGACGAGTTCCATTCACTAATATATAAGGTAGTATCCACAGATGTATACAGGGGAATCATGTGTCATAGGAGCCATTCAGATGGCAATAGCTCATTGTCTTCTTGCTTTGCGTGAAACTCATTTCCAAAAAATCAGGAAGGAAAAATAAGAAGACATAATCAAGTTTCCAGTTGACTGTCCCATGAAAGATTTATAAATTTCAAATATGGAACATCAAAACAATAGTGTGTTCAAGAAAAGTGATTCCTTTTTGAGATAGCTTGTGTTTTTTGAAATATCAAGTGGTCTGGCTTTCTCTTGCTGCTGCTTTGGGCTCTACCTAAGAGAAAAAAGTAGGCTGCATGGCACATTAACTGTACAGCAAGGGTGTGACCCCAGAAGGGATGAAGAGGCAACTGCTAATCTCATGCCAGACTCCATGCACCACATGCTCAGAATCGGTGCTCTCCCGGTCACGTTGATGCCCCTTTCTCATCCCTTCTCCTCTATCATTTATTTTGATTTTTTTCTCAAGAATAAAAAGGGACATTTTAGGGTTAACTACAGCGACACCAAAATATGCTATTTTTAAATAAGAAAATGGGAAATGGGTGTTTGTTCCCAGAGAATGGAGGAGCTTGATCTAGAGGGAAGCACCAGGGAGAACACAGCAATTGTAGCAACAAGTGGCCCTCGGGCTTCGGGGTCCGAGTTTGAGCTCTGAGATTGGAGTAACCCAAGTCTGCATACCACGGGCCTGCCTTAGTGAGAGTTCGGTCCAGAAGGGCAGGCAGAATCTATCTCATATACTCAAGTAGTACTTCTTGAGACAAGGAAATCTTCCTTTAAACTGTTGTTGGTAAGGTGAGGTTATAGTCAAAGACAGGTCTTCTTTTTATTAGCTTGTAAGAAAGTCAAACAAGTCTGACTCTCAGAATTGAGGCAATTCCAAAAGCCCCTGGCATCTCAGGAAGGCGAGGGCAGCAGAGGACAGGCAGGGCATGTGCTGGGTGGAGGTGGCTACAGCCAGCACATGGCAGGAACAGCTAAGCCCATCTTCTCTAACTCAGAAGTAACTCCTTTTAGAAAACAAACTCTGCTGGTAAGAACTTGAATTTTGTTTCTGCTCATATTTCCAATACGTGGCACTACATGGGTGCCCAGTGATGTTTGTGAAATGAACTTAGAATATCTTCAAGGGAAATTGATGACCAAGATTTTTTTAGTGATTATTTGAGCTCCCACCATTTGGTGATTAAGTTATTGGTGACATAACCTTATAGAAACAGATTAATGGGTTACACTATTCTGTGAGATCAGTTTAGTGCATGTTACTCTTTAGAAGTGGGTCAGCTGTGTGCGCATGCATTCGAGAGAGAGAAGCAGTGACAGTGAGAGTCAGGTATGATTTCTGCCCCAAATCGTGAGGTTCTATGTAGTGGTTCTGGTTTTATGCGAGGAAGGCTGCCTTTCCCCTATTCTGCTCAGCCTCATTGATCAGATTACACATGGCTGTGGGCAGCCTCGGGACCGTGCAGAGTTCAGTTTTTTTGTTGTTGTTGTTGTTTTTTTCCTACTACTCTCATATACCAAGGTGCAGTGACTGCAGCAGTGCCCAAAGCTTCCTTGAAATCAAAAACTTTCTGCACCAGTCAGTACCAAGGCTCTGATACTCTTCATCGAGTGCTTCCACAGAATTAGTTGCCTGTTGCAAACACATTATCTTGAAGGAGTAACATATTAGTCCATTCCCAGTCAATAATACTACCAGTTTATCAGCCAGTCACTGAGCACACATGGCCACAGGAAATAACACATATGGCAGATTTATCCATTTTTCTCATCTTAGCTTATAGATTATCATAGAAACAAAAATTGCATCAACAATAAAGAAATTTAAAACAAGAACAAAATCTTTCTCTCTCCTGCCTCTCCCTCCTGCAGCTGCATTCGATGCATTATTTGTCTGGGATCCTGAGCAGCTTCTGTTCCCATTCATATTGGGCTTCAAGTTCAAGTGCTTCCTCTCTTTTTCTGAATAACAACAATCATCATATGTATTTACTGTGTACCTGTTACCGAATCTAGAAACTCACACTAATTATACCACTTTAACAGTGGCTTGTAAAGCAGGGAGTATTTTCATCCTCACGCTACAGAGAAGGGGATTGAGGTCCAGGAAAATAAGTAATTTGCCAAAGCTAGTAAAGGATTGATAAGGACCCAAGCTTTTGGCTCTAAAACCAAATCTTTTTAACTCCTGAACCAAATATGCTAAATACCAGAAAGAAGACTGATGTTTACTAGTTAAATGTTATCTTCACAGTTCCACAGATAACAGCTAGCAGTCTGACAGGGTTTCTGGATTCTCTTAGTTGCAACTTATTGATGTTAAATTTACTATCTTAGTTGACATAGTATCAGAATAAGCCTGAAATAATTATGGCCATTTTGCAATTTTTCTGTTTGTAATATTGGAGATCAAACCCAGGGTCTTCACACTGAGCTACAGCCCTAGTCTCTTTTATATTTAAGTTTAAGACAGTCTTGCTAAGTCACTGAATTGTCCGGGCTGGGTCTAAATTTAGAGTCCCTCCACCTTAGCCTCCCAGAGTGCTGGATTACAGGCTTTCCCTACAAGGCTCCCTGCTAATGCATAACTGTAAAGTTCCAGATAACTGATTGATTTATTCAAGTGCATGTCATAAACGATGAATACACTTTACAAATCCAGGTGTTTTGTCTCCAAGTTCAATAAGTTCCTTTTTATTTTTTTTTCTATTTTCTTCTACTGAAAATCATTTTTTTCAATAGAGTTTTAAAAAGTATGATCTGTTACTAATTCATTCATTGAAAGACATTCACAAATACTTTCACTGCTTACTAGACAGTTTTCCTAATAATCATTGTATTGATTGCCTAACAGAATCCTGGAGTGATAAATCATTATGCATTTAAACACTATGGTTGGATTTTTCCCTTTATATTTTTCTCCTACTATAAATAACATCACCATAAAGACAACCAGGCAACTGACTTTTCTTTTAAAGTATTTATTCAAGAATAGTTGTGTAAAGCATCTTATTTTGTTGGATTTTTATAATATAACCCAACCGTGTTCAGCAAACAATGACGTCTCTTTTTTGGGGATATCTCTTTTTTTTCTGTTGTGGACAGCAACAGTCACGGTATTCTCTAGAAGATGCTACATGTCAGCTTCCTGAAGAGACTTGAATTTCTCTGCGTGTGGCTGCTTCTGGGGCAGTCAGCAGTTCCATCTGTGCAACCTGCTTGCTGACAGAGTATCTACCACTGAACATGGTCCTCCTTGTGGAACTGTTTTCTTATAGTGGCTATTTACAAGAATCCAAGCTAGCGTCTTGAGGATGCTTGTCAAGATTGGACTTTAATTGGTCGCCATCTCTTTAGGAACAGAAGTAGAGTTAATTGAAGTACCCAAACTCCAGAGCCTCTTCCCCGACTTTGCCTTTCCAGGGGAGGAAAGAACACCTATGCCCAATAATTAGTTGAACTTCTGTCTGAGCAATGTCACCAGGACAAGTCAACCCTTACAATTCTCTGCTGTCTGTCCTTGAGAATGCAAATGCCTTGGGACCAAAAATTTGCTGTTTCTTAGATCTCGGTGTGGTCCGTATTCCCATCTGGTATTTAAATATTAATTGATTGCTTTATTTGTCGAAGTGAGGATTGTGCCTTGTGATTTGTAGTCAGTTTAGTCAAACAACTACTTTCACAAAAATGAAAGATTGATGATCATGGGAGAGAGTTTGTGTACTTCGGATTGCATTACAGAAATAATTTATTTATGCTAATTATCATGTCTCATTCCATAAGGTTTTCACTAGATGAAATATTGATTTTTTTTCAAAAAGTCACCTTGTATGTAATGTATTGAGTTCTTAAAATAATTATTTTTTAATTACTCTAATCTTACTACATAAACAGATTTGGGGAAGGCAGAAATTTGCAAAGGTTTATTATGAGTTATTCTCCAGGTTTTTTTTTTTTTTTCTCTTTCTGGAAACACTGACTTTGAAAAATGGATAAGGTCATCATAGTGTCTTTTTTCCAAGCAAATTATCAAGTACAAATACGTTTGGAGTCAAAGCATCAACATGAGAAAAAAAGGTAAATATTCATCTATCTTAGCTACAACAAAGAACTTACCAATTATTAGATGCAAAATAAGAGCTGTGCTCTTGAACAACTGTGTATCTTTAGGCCATTAATATTATTGCCACTTGGAAAGATTTTAATATTTAATTACAGACTTTCAGTTTGTTTATTTGACTCTTGTATTCTGTTGAGAGGCAGAATATGAATTATAATCAGCTAGAAGGTAAGAAATAAAAATATACTTTGACACCTCAAAAAATAAAAATAGAATCACATGAAAGTTTACAGTCAGTAACAAAATTGAGTTAAAACTTATTAAAATTGCCTTAAGTGAAATGATTTGGATACGGAAGATTAAATATGTTAAGTACTGTATAGTCTCTCTGACGTAGGAAACCCAGAACAGAGACAATCTATAGAACCACACGAAGCGATGGCCAGACAGCGGTGGAGGAAGGGATACGGAGGGGGTGGGAGGGTCAAAAATGGGAAGGGATTGTAAAGTGGATATGATATAAATGTGTACAAAATACTCAAGTTCATTGTAAACACTATGTATTGCATATGTATGTTAATAAAAATAGTAAGAAAAAACTTACTAAAATTGCTATTAATAATTTTTTGCATTCCTCAGTTTTCATAATCTATAAATCAAGTTAATAAATGCATACAGTATGGTGGAATGTAAATTTCTATTATATAGAAAGCATAAAAGTATTCAATTTTAGAAATATTTAAATTATTTGAAGCTTACCTCTGAAGAAAAATTCCCTAGAAATGTTCTGCTTTCCCCAGCTCTGTCATACCCTGGAGAGCGCCAAAATGGTTGGTTATTTCGTGAGTGTCATCAGTTAGTTTTTAGACTGTGTTGAGAGACAATACAGAGTTCCGTGAAATTCCGTTCCTAATTTCACCAGCAGAAAGAGGTCCGGGAGGGAGGGACCCCCAGCTCTGCTACCCCTTTTCACAACAACAGTGCCACTCATGTCTGGTTTGTAGTTCCACCCGTGGTCCTTTTGGGGGACTCCTCAGGGATGAGGGAACATTGCTTACCTAGCTATTTCCATAACTTGATGAAGATGCTACACAGGAACAGGTCAACATTTTGTCTTTTTTGTTCTGACACTCCAGGCAGGATATAACATAAGTATGGACTTAAATGATTCCATCTAGAAATTAAAACAGAGGTTAATAGAAAACAAAAGGAAATGTGGATGTTCCAGGGATCTAAGATGAATGAGCAGAGAGAAAGTGGAAGGGGACAAGTGAAACAAGTGGCAAAAAAAAAAAAAAAAAGAACTTAAGAGAGGCAAGTTCCGTGGGAAACAGGCAGAAACGCACTGCCCTCTAGGCTCTACTTTGGATATTCAAAACGAGAAACGTTAATACTTTTCAACATTGATTTCGGCTCATCACAGCCGAAATTTTGCGCAGATCTCAT